>CAUYQV010120776.1:0-38198 GCA_963574575.1 Galagoides demidoff
TCTACCTGTGTTGTTGGCTGTGAGAGTTGATGAGATCACCCCTTTGGAAAGAGCCTGCTCACTCCACAGTCCAACAGACACCCCTGCAGGGGAGCATAAAAGTGTCAGAAGGGAAATGCACGCCCCTCCTGGGGCAGGTGACCTAGGGAGAGCTGCAGAGGGACTCTAACAGGGGAGGGCTGCAGAGGGACCCTAACAGGGGAAGGCTGCAGAGGGACCCTAACAGGGGAGGACGGCAGAGGGACCCTAACGGGGGAGGGCGGCAGAGGGACCCTAACGGGGGAGGGCGGCAGAGGGACCCTAACGGGGGAGGGCTGCAGAGGGACCCTAACGGGGGAGGGCTGCAGAGGGACCCTAATGGGGGAGGACGGCAGAGGGACCCTAACGGGGGAGGGCGGCAGAGGGACCCTAACAGGGGAGGACGGCAGAGGGACCCTAACAGGGGAGGACGGCAGAGGGACCCTAACAGCGGAGGGCCGCGGGACTCGAGAGAGGTCTCCATCTCTTTCCAGGAGTGGGGCAGGCTCCAAGAAAGCAGAGGGATTTAGGAGCTTTCACTCCTGCTCAACGCTGAAGGCTGACTGATGCAATCTAATTTGGGGGGGCAGGGGAGACAGAGTCTCACTCTGCCATCCTGTGTAGAGTACTGTGATGTCATCATAGCTCACAGCAACCTCAAACTCTTGGGCTCAAACAATTCTCCTGCCTCAGCCTCCCGAGGAGCTGGGACTACAGATGCCCACCACATCTACAGTGTCTGAGTAGTTTTTCTATTTTTAGTAGAGACAGGGTCTTACTCTTACTCAGGCTTATCTGTAACTCTTGAGCAATCCACCCACCTCAGCCTCACAAAGTTCTAGGATTACAGGTATGAGCTACTGTGCCCAGCTAATGCAATCTAAATTTTTTTTTTTGAGACAAAGTCTCACTTTGTTACTCTCATTAGAGTGCTATGGCATCATAGCTCACAGCAACCTCAAACTCGAGGGCCCAAGCGATTCTCTTGCCTCAGACTCCCAAGTTGCTGGGACTACAGGCACCCTCCACAATGCTCAGCTATCTTTAGAGACGGGGTCTCACTTTTGCTCAGGCTGGTCTTGAACCCATGAGCTCAGGCAATCCACCACCTGGGCCTCCCAGAGTGCTGGAATTATAGGCATGAGCCACTGCACCAGGCCTGCAATCTAATTTTTACACTAAAGTCTCGGCACAGAAAACAGGCTGATGTCCTCTTTTAAAAGCTTGCGAACGTTTGTGTGTGTGTATGTGTGTTTTAGTTGTTGGAAATAGAAACATCTTGCATATTTTATTTTTCTTTCAACTAAGCAAAGGCTTTCCTTTGAGCTTATAACCTATAATCCCCTTGGAAACCAGGACGTAATCTGACAGAAATCCCTGAACCCAGCCAGACGTCACGGTGGACCAGACCGGCTTTTCTTGGGAAACAGTGTCTTCCAAGGTTGCTCTCGTTGTGAGAGTATGTTTTTATAAAGCCATTTTAGAATCCTGGATGTGACATTTCATCGGGCCTTCCTTTGGAAAGGTCAGGTTTGCTTTAATAATGGTGCATGTCATTACTACATGTAATAGGAAAACACGGGCTGGTTGACAGACCTAAGACAGAATGTGCTTTTTCAACTATTTGACTAAGACCTTCTAGGGCTGGTGACCCGGCAGTGTACATAAATATGGGGATGTGGTAGTAATTAGAATGTGTGAACAGGCCAGGAAGGTTAATTCTGTTTCATTTTGACACCTGAAGGTGTCCAGTGAAATGTCAGTTAAAAATGGCCATATAAGACCGTGCTGCTTTCTGCTCTTAGCAAGCCAGATACACATTCGGTATTAGCCAAAAAAACAGTAAGTGAGAGAAAAAACAGACAACTGAAGGCGTATTCCATTGTCCACCTTGCACAGACAGAGAGCCTAACACCATCGCCTTGGGGCAATTCCACGGAGTCCCAAAGAAAAGTGGCCTGTGACCTGAGTAGTTGAAGCAGACCTGAAGAAACAAGCCGCCCCTGTCACAGCAGACAACAAAGAACTAGGCCTGCAACCCAAGTCGGTGAGCCTGGGCCAGGGTCACAGCCATCCAGGCAGTGGTGTCTTCCTGGCACCAGGGCCACTGGTGCTGGAGTGTCTTCTTGGACATTTCCTGGCCTTGAAGCACCACATCAGTACTCTGTCTTGGACCACTCTTCACCTCAGGGCATCAGCCCAGAACTGCGGGGGCCCTGGGAGAGTCCAGGCCTCGGTGCATGGGCCCCCACTGTGCCCCTGCACACTGTCCCTCCCTGCACTAGTGCACAGCTCTGTGGCTCCATGTGCCCCTCGCTGCATGACATCCAGGGCCCCACAGCTCTCCTGGCCCCCCTGGAAACCTGGAGCACCCATTGAGTTATGTTCCAGACCAGAGCACCTCTTGGCCAAGAAGTTTGTCTGGTCCCCAGTTCAGCTGCTTGAGTAGAGCCCTTCCCTAGGACTGCTTTGTACCACAGCACAGGCCCAGCCTACTGGCGGGCAGTGTCTGCCTTATGACACAGGCCATGGGGCACCAGTAACAAAACCATGAATGGTCCCATGAAAAGCATCAAATCTGTAACTTGATGCTCCCATCCACATCCTTTCCTACCCTGACCAATCACACACTGCCCTCTGCCCAAGAGTCACCCCAAGGATAGATGTTCAAGGGATGCCCCCAATTTGTCTTTCGGACTCCTGGGAAGCTCCCAGATCCAGCACTGGGCGGGCTCAGAGTCCCAGTCCGCCATACGATCCCTGGCTTCTGTAAACGATGAGCTCATGTCAGTAGCGAGTGGGCCCCCACTCCAGAGAGATGGGAGCAGCAACTCCACCCAGTGGGCAGGGGCTCCCCTGGGGTGGAGGGCTCGCTCACCGTCTCATGACAGGGAGTCTCGGCCATCCAGTGTCTCTGACCTAGGATGCCTCACGGTGGGCAGGGGGTCTGCTGGGCTGGAGGGCTCGCTCACCGTCTCATGACAGAGAGTCTCAGCCACCCTGTCTCTGAGTAAACTCAGGACTGTAGGATCAGACACTCCTAAATGCAAGTCCTGTTTCTGCCAGTTACCAGCCACGTGACTTTAGACTGTACTATCTCACACCTCAGTCTCCTCATCTGTGAAAAATTCTAGCCATTGGAGGACTGTTGAGGAAATTAAATGTGATGCTAAATCCATTTGTGCACACAGTAAGTACTCAACAAATGCTACTCTCCTTCCCTCTCATCCCCAAATCAGGTCATCAGTCCTCTCCTGGGGCTGTCCCCATCCTGTCCAGGGCTGCAGTCACCCTAAGAAGGGCATGTCTCCTGTGGGGGGTCTTCAAAGCAGCTGGCTTTGGAGTCAGCCTAGATTTAAACTGTGGCTTCATTATTTGCAGGCGGTCTAGTCTCGGTCAAGTTTCATCTCCCTGCTTCAGTAACCTCAGTCATAAAATGAAAACAAGACAAGTAACACTCACCACAAAGCATTATTTTGAGAAATATACAAGCTACTTTGGGGAGAGTCCCCACAATGCTGCTGGGCACAGGCGAGCCCGGATCACCCTCTGCCCATCTCTTCTGCAGGTACCGGGTCTGGATGGCTCCGGACAGTGGAGGGCGTGAGCTTCAGAACTAATTCTTCCCTCCCTCCCCTCCTCCAAGGTCTGCAGGAGATCTCAGAGTTCAGCTCTCGCCTCTGCCACTAACCAAAGACTGGGTGGGAACCTTCTTCTCTCATCTCCAAACTGAGGAAGTTAAGCAGAGGCTTCCAAGTTCACTCCCAACTGTCCAATTCCAGCCTGTCATCCTGTGGTCACCTTTCTTAAAGGAGACACAGCCCGCAGGGTGAAGCCGTCCCTGACTGGCACCAGCTCCCTTCCTCTCTGTTCCCCAAGGCCCTCACTCTGGTCCCTCCACCTTCACCTGCTCCTAACAGCCTCGGCCATTCAAAGCTCTCTTCCTCTTATAAATGACATTAAGACAATAAGGACAGCCACATGCAGGCCTTCACAGACTGAAGACAGGGCTGCAGGTGCCTCCTGGATCATTGAGCTGTAGAGACGCAGCTATTTCTCCCCTTACTGCTTAGTGAACACCAAAGCCGGGCCAAGCAGAAGTGGCTCATTCAAAGTCCCCCCCCCACACCCCACTACACACATACATGTACCCTCCTACACACACCCCAGTACACATACACATACACCCTGCTACACACACACACCCCCACTACATGCATACACCCCACTACACTCACACATACACCCTCCTACACACACCCCACTACACACACACATGCACCCTCCTTACATACACCCCACTACACATACACATACATCCTGCTACACACACAGATACACCCTGCTACACACAACCCCACTATACAAATACACCCACTACACACACGTACACCACTACACACACACTGATACACACACACATACACACAACACAAGGGTACATTTGCAGTGAATACCCCTGGAGATTTTTCCCAACTACCATCCTCTGGAGGGAGCTGTTGCTGGGGGCCTATCACGGCAGGAACGTCACTTCCAGGCCAGAAGGGCCACGGTGCAGACATCTGCCAGCATAAGAGACGCAAGCTGAGACTCAGTCACCCGCCAGCCTGAGCTCTTCCCCCTACTGCAGCATGGCACTGTGACACGACATGGCGCCTAAGGGTCTGCACACTCTGTCAGGAAGACAGTGTCCCTGTAAAATAAAACGCATGCACAAAAATGAGACAGCCAAGACCCTGTAAGGACAGTGAACATGTGTGGAACCCTTCCTCTTTGCTGCCCAGGCCAGAGAGCTTCACGGGTATTAATACGTGCTACTGCCCTCTCCCCAAGCCCCGGCGGTGGGGGGTTCTGCTCCGTGGTCTGGCTACTGGAAAGCTAAGAGAGAATCCAGGCCCATTTCTGGCAACGTTACGAGCTTCACCCTGTTTCTCAACAGCCCCAGTTTCCTTCCCTTGCATTGCAAGCATTTTGGAAGGTTCTTTAAATCACTCTGCTGCGTGTGATAACTTTATAAGAGCTTGTTCAGTAAACTGAACATGTCTGAACATAAACTCTGTATCATTTCCCCAAATCTGCTTCTCTTGGATTGGCCCGTTTTGGCTAATGTCAGCTCCAGGCTCCCAGCCCAAGCCCTGCAGTCACCGTCCTTGAGTCCCTCCTACATTTTGGGATCGTCCCTCTGCTCCGCCTGAGGAAGTTCTGCTCACTGTCCACTCCTCCAGCAGGGGCTTCCTGGCTCACTCCCTGTGTCCATTCCCACTACTGTCATCCTAGGCAGTGCCTAGGACATCACTAACCCGGGATCTGGAAATACCTTCCCCTGGGTCCTCCTCTCCACCCTGTCTCTTAGCCATTTGTATGCTGCTACTGTCAGGAGCTTCCCAAGGCAGAGTCCTCATCACACCACCCTTATAAAACTTGCTGTCGCTGTTGGTGCATGTCGTCAACTAACCCTTCCATCCATCCATGTGCTCACCCACCCATTGACCAATCCATCCCCCTGTTAAGTGAGAATAAGGAGGAAGGAGACAGGTGCTTTGTCTAGTGCTGTCCATTGAGAGGTAGGTGACCCCAGGAGAAGCTTTGTCTACTAGGAGGAACAAATTGACCAGAGAGGGCTCCCAAGAAAGAATAGGTGACGTGTCAAGAGGGTCCCCAAGGACTGACCAGATGTTTGGTGCCTAGGATATCACAAACCCTAGATCTGGAAATACCTCCCCATGGGTCCTCCTCTCCACTCTGTCCCCAAGGACTGGCCAACCAAAAAGAGACAGAAAAACCACAAAGTAGAGATGTCATCAAGGCCTCAGTAAGGGTCCTTGGGCCATGTGCACACTGAGGTCACAGTGTCCTTAAATGACCTACCCTCACTTATAGAGTAAAACTCACACCCACCAGCACCATGACAGTACCATGGCAACCCCTGGAAATTGCCTTACAAGGATAGAAAAGGGGAAGTTTCTTAATTCCAGGAATTCTCCACCCCTTTCTAAGAAAAACATGAATATTCCACACACACCCCCACACACTTAACATAAAATCAGGGAACCAGCATAAAAGGAGAAATCTTGTTAACTCAGGGTCTCCTCCACTCTATGGGGCTGGCTGTTCCTTCTCTGGAATGTTCTATGCTTCAGTAAGGCACTGACCTCACCCCCAGACCTTCCCACAGACCTTTAGCCCTTTGCCTGCTCTGTTCGTTCCCTCCGTCAACTCAGTACCAGTAACAATTCTTCAGCACTAGGAACCAGGAACTGGGGAGCACGGGACCTGACATCTGGTCCCCACACTAACACCCCCATCTGTCCATCCAGAAGAGTGTGGAGCCCCGTCCTGTGCCAGTCCAGTGCCGAGGGGTTTACACACATTAATTCATTCAATCTCCACTTCCCAGCCCTGGGAGGAGGACTCTATCAGGTGGTTGGAGAGATAAACCCTGGAAAGACAAGTGACACAGCACTGGTGACCTAGGGTTTGAGTTCTAAGTTAGCAGAGCCGTTAACCCAAACTGGGCAATCCAGGGGAGATGCAGCTCTGAAGAAAATGATAAGTCACTTTACACAAGCTGAATTTAGTAAGTCTTTGTAAAGGTATAGTTCTACTGTGGGGGGGAAAGGCTGGAGTTTAGATTTGGGCGCGATGAACATGGTAAAGAGTTGGTGTCATGATGTGGAAAGAGAAATGGACAGAAAAGAAGGAGACTTTGGGACACCACTGGGGTCCACAGTTTTTTCTCCAAAGGGCCATTTAGTAAATATTTTAGGCTCAAGGGCCACTCAATCTTTGTTGCAACTACTCTGCTCTGTCACCATAGCAGGAAAGCCACTGACAACAGTATACAGTAAATATGTGTGTGGTCGGTTCCAGTGAAACTTTATTTATTTAAAAAAAAAAAAAGTGCTGGATGGATTGGGGCCAAGGATATGAGTTTGAGGACCCCTGATTTAGAGGATGAAAAGAGACACCACAGTCGTCCCAAGAGGAGCTGCAGGGGAGGGGAGCGAGCAGAGGGTGAGCACGTGGGGACACCTGCCCTGAGCCCTCTTCCTGCCACGGCCCCACCAGATGCGTTGTGTCCTCATCTCAGGCTGTGCCGAGTGTACAGATGAATGACAACAGAGAATGATCCAACTGCACAGGTCCTGGGCTCGGGGTTCCCGCCCGGCCGTCTCCTCCACCTAAGAAACAATAGGGCTGTGCAGGTGTCAGGGCCGAGAGAAACTGAAGAAGGAAAGCACAGGTCAGATGCCACGGGTGGCAGGGAGGAGACAGGAGATAGGTCCTTCCTGTGCAAAAGTGAGGAGACCACAAGCCTCGTCCCGTCCACTGACCTTACCGCCCAGGTCTTCCCACAGACGTCTGCAGTCTGGGCCTTCCGTCCCCTCCAGAGCCTGGGCACCAGGAGACTCCAGCAGCGGGCTCCCTTGGTGTCCCCCACCTGTCTTTGCTCCGGAACTGCTTCATTTTTAGGACCCCCTCCTCTTTGCTTTCCTACCTCCATCAAGGTCAGGGGGACTGGATACTTCTCTGCCCTTTTAGAAATCTGTCCCTTTCCCACCCAAATATTTCCCCAGAAGGTCCCTTGTGGGTGGCTCAGAGGGAAGGTGCTAATGGCCAGGAAAGTCCAGGCTGGGGTAAGTCCTGGGGGCGCCGGAGCCACAGGCTGCTTCAGACCATAGGGACATCAAGTGTCCAGGGCAGAGTCTCCAGCCTGCAGGGAGAAGTGAGGATGCAGGACACCACCCATGGCAGTCACCCTGTGTCTTGCTGGCCCCCCTAGCATCACCCTGGGGACCCCTGGAGGATAACCTGGTCCCTGTGAGAGTCAGCATCTCCCTGGCCCCCAGCCCTGCCTTCCTGCCAGCGCTGTTCCCCCTCCAGCCACTTTGGGGTCTCACTTTTTGGTCCCTCCTGAAGATTTTATCTTTGTCTCTGGTGCCACTTCCAGCCACGTGGTGCAGCTACTCCACGTTAGGAACACGCCCGGGATGGAATTGCAGGCACCAGATGGGGCTGGTCCTGAGTGTGAAGGGCAGGAGTCAGGAGCATCGGCCTTCCCCTAAGAGCAAATCCAAAGACACAGAAAAATTTGTTTCTCAAGACCAGGATGAGAGAGGGAGAAAGATCCCCTTTGGCCGGCAGATGTCTGCACAGCCTGGATGGGTCATTGTCCCCAAAGAGTGCTGATCTCCACCAGGAAGCTACACTAGCCTCAAGAAAGGACTTAGCCATAGCCTGGGGGGTGGGGACCACTGACTGGGTGGGGGACATTTCTGAGCAGGAATCAATGTGATTAACTGCAGAGAATGAGGAAGTTGGATAGTAGATGAGGGTAACCACCCCAGGGCAGGGGCAGATGAGTGGTAACCACCCCAGGGCAGGGGCAGGTGAGTGGTAACACCTTTGTCCCTGGTGAGCATACAGGGAGATAGGCAGGTGCCTACCAAAGGCCCCGAGCTGCACTGGCTGCTTCTGTGGTTTGCAGGGGGCCATGACGGTCAGTTTCAGGGCTACCTGCGGGAAGACAGGGATTGGGAAATCATTGTCTTGGGCCACGAGCTAAGTCCTCAGAGAATGTGACCGCTTGACCCATGAGAAGCGGCAGAGCAAGAAGGGGAAAGCGACGGGGTTTGTAACTCGAGAAAACCTCAGCATTGAGGGCGGCAGCACAGGACACCTGTCCGTCTGTCTCCTCAAGAAGGGGTTCCCCATTCAGGAGTTGATGGGCACATCAGTTGATTCCAGGTATTGCTGATAGTGAATTGATTTGCAATAAATATTCTAATGCAAATGTCCTTTTGGTAAAATGATATTTTTCTTCTGGGTAGTTGCCTAGTAATGGGATTGCAGGGTCAAACAGACATCTACTTTTAGTTCTTTGAGGATGCTCCATACGTCTTCCAAAGGGGCTATACTAGTTTGCACTCCCACACAAGGAAAAACACACACACACACAAATTCAAACGGGGAAGGGTGGGGGAAGAGGGGAGAGAGGGGAGGCGGGAGGGGGACTGCTGTGCCCTCACCTAACAGGCAGGGCTAAGTCCGATGTGGACATTACCTAACAAATGCAAACAATGTAACCTAATCGTTTTGTGCCCATATATTAATCTGAAATTATAGGAATGGGATTTCCCCAGGTTTCCCTGTGCTCTGTGTCACCTACCCCAGAACTTCAGGGACTGTGTGATGAGTGAATGAGTGAAGTTGAGGGGCTTCAAATCCAGCCCCAGGCCCACAGAGCCCCCTCCCACGGTGGGTGGCTGCTCGGCCTCCCTGGTCTGTTGATCTTTATCTATAAAATGTAAACAACCCCCACAGGACACCAGAAGCTAGTGATGCATCTCCAGTGAGACCCTGCCTTCCCTTCCCAGGTCACACCGTCCGTACCTATAAACAGAGCCTGTGAAACTAGATTTTTTTGAAGTCTTTCTAGGGGGCTTTTCAGGACCCTAAATGCACAAACGTGTTGGGGCCCATGGTCAGCCAGTCACAGCCCTGGAGGGCAGGAGCCGCCTTCTGTTCTGCGGAAGCAGCTAGCACGGTGAGACTCCTGGGTCTTGGCTCGGACCCGAGATAAGAGCAAACATTCCTCCTTTCCAATTACTGCCCTGCCTGCCACGCTCTGCCGGGCTGCCCCTGCCCGTGTGGAATGCAGAAAGGTCCGAGCCAGGCATTCCAGAACATGGCCCTGGAACACGGAGAAGCCCCCCCCCCCCGCCCCCGCCCCCACTGCCCCGCTAGATGAGTCCAATCGCAGGACACCACCCCAGAGAGCCTTTGCCTCGGAGAGATGCTGAGGACAGGGACGCTGCCGGGCGAGCTGGCAGCTGCGAGGCTGAAATCCACACGTTTGCAAACTAAGCTCCCATGGCAGGATGGAGATTCCCCACGTCTTACCGGGGTATTTACCTTATTATACAATCTGGCAGAAATCCTATAGGGTAGATCGTGTAACTGTTGATACATAAATAGATCAAGACGTGAAGGCAAATGTAAGGCCCATCTTTTCCAAACACACGACCTATAAAGGAGGCAGAATATCCCCTGAAACTTGAAATAAAAGCAGCGCATTTCCCAGGAGCCTGACTAGAGTATTCACAGGCGGCAGGCAGGCCTTGGCTGTATGTAAAACTCACCTACCCCACGAAGCCCCACTGTCCACCCCTCTGAGGACAGGTCACACACAGCAGACGAGGGTGACTGGCCAAAGGAGCCAGAGTAAGAGGTGCCAGGGACAGGGAGCAGGTGTGGGCTGGGGTGAGGGTCCCACTCAAGGGCACACGGGGTGCGGTGCTGATGCACATTCACTTCAGACATGGATGTGTCTGGATCCCCGACCTGGTGGCATGGAACACAGTGGAGCTGTCCAGGCGAGGGCTCTGGGCCCAGGCCGTCCCTGCCCTAGCAGCTGCAGGGCCTTGACCTTGCTGTTTACCTGAGCATCATCTTCATAACACACATAGAAAATGTCAACAACCCCCACAGGACACCAGAAGCTAGTGATGAGTCCCCAGTGAGAATATCCCATTTTACACATCATGAATGGCAGTTAAAAAAAAAAAGTCTCCCATAATTAACCCCTTTGTAAGCCTCTTCCAAATTAAAATTTGGTCTCATACACCCCCCACCCCCAGGAGGTGAAAGGCCGGGGTTTCCAGGCCGCCCTCACCAAGTGCCTGAAAAGTAGACAGGACGTCCCTCTTCATCCCTCACAGTGTTAACAAGGCCACTCGCTGGTGCAGAGTACCTGGCCCAGGATCACTGTGCGGCTGGACGCCATCTCTGAAATTCCCCACCTCCCCCAGCAGACCCCGGGGCAGGGCAGGCCTGACTCAGGCTGTTCAGCAGAGAGACAGACTTGTTCCACCCCATGGGGGCTCCAGGGCTGCTGCGGGCCTCGTGGGGGCCATGAGCGGGCAGCTACCTCTGATTTTGAGGGACCAGCCTAGAATCTGTGGTAGAAATGTCGGCCCAAGGGTGCTTTGAGGGCCCTGCCCCTGGGGGTGACTCATCAAGGCAGAAGTTGAACAGGTCAGGACTGCTGGCCAGGGACAGCCAGGGCCCACCCAGGAAGCCACAGTGGGCAAGCCCAGCAGGGCCCGGTGTGTTTCCTGCCACTGCTATAACAAAGAAGCACAAATGAAGAGGTTTAACACAACACACATTTATTTTCTCACATCTCTGAGTACCAAAAGAAATGGGCCTTGCTGGGCTGAAGTCAAAGTTCTGGCTGGACAATTCAGGGATGGACAATGTCAGTACCTTTTCCAGCTTGAGAAGCCACTTGCATTCCTTGGCTGGTCCAAGCAGGCAGCGTGGGCTCAAGCCTTGTCACCCGCCCCTGTCACCTTTGCTCCTCCATTCGGAGCGAGCTGGGGGTCATGTTAGGCCAGCCAGATGACCCAGGCAGCCTGCCTTTGACAGGCAGCTGACGAGCTACCTTGGTGCCTCCTGCAACCTGACTCCTCCTGCCTAAGCTCAGAGACTCATGGGTGCCAGGATAAGGACACACACACCCTTCATGCAGCAGGAGCCTCTGAGGAACATGCCCCAGTCCTGGGGAAAAGGTCAGTCACGGCGTCTGCCATTGTACCATCAGGCCAGGGTTTCTGTCCCAGCCTCTCCTTCCCACCCCTTCCATGACCTCAGCCAAGTCAGGGGCAGGGTGGGGGCCGCCTGGAGACTTCCACATGGGGGCCAGAGTCGGGGGAGGAAATGGAAGGAGGTGTTCAAATCAGACTTTGGAGCATCAGGTGATGGTTTTCTTTCTAGAGCTAAGACGAGGGGGGATTCAAAGTGAGTAGCTTGCTAAGCCATTTCAGAGAAGGCTGAGAAGCCATGGGGCGGCCTGAGCTGAGAGAAAATACTCCCGCCAGGTCAGGAAGCTGTGTCTGTGTCTCTGCGTCTGTGTGTGTGTGTCTGTGTGCATGCAAGGGTGGCTTGGTGGTTACACCCTGGCTCCAAGGCTCCGGGTGGCCTCTGCTCCGTCTACACTCCCGCACCTGCACGGGCGTCACCTTCGGGCACCAACACAGCTTGGTTTTCATCTGAGATGCTGACTTGCGGCCCTGACACTTGTAAAATGAGAGCTCAAGACACAGCCGTGTGCTGCCGGGGGGTGGGGGGTTGGTGAGGGGTGTGAGCCCAGCTGATCCTCACAGCCCCAGGTCACACTTGCTTCTCTTCCGAAGTGGCTATGGTGTTCTGGTTTCTTCCCCTGAAGAATTTTTTGGGTAATTCTACCTTATTTTTAATTTCAGATTGACATAACCTCCAACATGACCAAGCAGATCTGATGCGTATGTGAAGCTCAGCAAAGACGTTCCCTGCGGAGCCGTCTGTGTGTCACCGACTCGTGAGCAGCCGCGCTGCTGTGTCCTGGGACACAATGACACCATCAAAATGAGACATGTCAGTGGGAGACTACAGCTCGGAAAGTTCACTTGTCAAACAATAAGGGAAATATTAGTATGAAAGCATTCACCATCACTGCTTCAAATGTCTCAAATAAATCACAACAAAAATTTAATCGGCAGCCACCTTTGGGTTTAGGAATTAATGAATTATTTTTATTTTCTTCTTTTCCCAGTTTTTATCAATAAATACATATTACTTTTTACCCAGCAAACCTGAGTATACACAGCCAAATACACCCTTACTCAGGTGGAATATCTCAGAAACTCCGATTCCCAGAGTTGGACACGGCCTGGGGATATGAATGTCCCACCCACCAGCAGCTGGGCAACACCCTCCCAACCAACACCCTCAACCCCCTGCCAGACGGTCTCTGCCTACTTGGCTTTCCCTGTGTGTATTTCTGTAACATGAACGCCAGTCATAGCTTCGGGTGTGCATTCCTGTGGATTCAAACCAGCTCCAAATGCTCAGCCCCAAATCACCCTCTTGGGCCTTCTCCACTCAGGAACAGAATTCCTCTTCCCCAGACCACCCCCAGGAACTCCTTCCCAGAGGAGCTTCCTCAGCCCTGCAGCTCCCGAGCAGGGTGTGTGTGCATCCGCCCTTCTCCCCAGTCCCCTGGGAGCCCAGCGAAGGAGTGTGCTAGCTGCCTGCCCACACCGGAGGAGCACACCACATGGCGTTGGGAAAACTTTTATTGGTAAGAGCGGTGCAACCTTATCCAATTTCAGCTGCTTCCTCCTGCGGGAGTCAGGTAGAGGCCCCAGATCCTGAGAACTGGGGCACCTCTGAGACTGGAGGTCCCACCCCAGCCACCATTCACCGCCCCTCCCAGAGCTACTTCCCCCTGGAAACCAGAATAATGCCCAAACCTCACAGTATTCCCACGGCATTCAGGAACTCTCTGTAGAGATAATGGGGGGACAATCGTGATTGTTTTTACAGATGAGGAAACTGAAGAGAAAAAGATTAAATGTGTTTTCTGCTGTAAACAGTCTCCATAACAAACTGAATTGCAGCTGTACCCCCTTTTAAACAAACCTGGAAAAGTGAAAATCCAGATTCTGAGGACAGATAAATTAGAGGTTTACTGATCATTTCACAAAAGAGACCACCAGGGAATTCATCTCAACAGAGCCCTCCCCGATGCTCCTGAGAGGGCCAAGCGTACCCAATGGCTGAGGGGACACCGGCCCCAGCCCTGTCATACCAGAGAGCACCAAGTTTGGACCAGCCAGACAGGGAGGAAGGAGGGTGAAGGCAGCTGGCAGGTGGCTGGTAGGGGTCCGATAGGAGGAGTCTGCGGGCCATAGCCAGGAGAGGCGGCACTGGGAGTTCCAGATAAATACGTGGTCCTAACTCCAGGAAGATGGCAGTGGGAGAATAGAGACCCCCAGCTACTCTGCACCTACTCTGAATGCAGTGTGCAGACCTGTGCTTTGCCCACATCAAGCCCAAGACAGAGGGCTAAGTTCTGTAATTTGCTCTAGCAGAACTTCCCACTGGAAGGCAGCCCTCACTCAGGGTGCAGCCTGTCCCTGCACCCCAGCCCAGGCAGGCTCCACTCCAAGCTGCTTAGGGGCTCTGCTGTCTAGAATGGTTCCTGTGAGACCTGCAGCCCTCGCCAGGCTGTGCATTCTGTTCCAGAAGCTTCCATCTGCATCCTCTATGCTCTCTGCCTTCAGCCCACACACCCTCATCTGAAACTCATCCCTGCCTCAGAGATCCAGATATGGCCTGCCCTAGGGCTGACCTGGCCCCACACCACACTGGCCTGTCCTCTGCCCAGACTTCCAGCTCTGGCCACCACCCTGTGACTGTCAGATCCTGGTGAGGATGCCCCCGTCAACTGGGCCCCTGTCCAAGGGTTGACAAGCCCCACACACCCAGAGAGGCCTGGTCTGACAGCCCCTTCCTGACTGGAAATGGCTTCACATCTGAGCCCCAGGCAGGCTGAAGAGGGTGGACAGAGGCAGGAGCTGCTGTGGGGATGGGGGCCTCAGGAAGGGTGTTGAGGACAGGCCCCCAGACCCACATCTAGGGATTCCTGTCCACCCACTACACACGGGGCTGCTTCTGCAAGCAACTCTGGTCTGCCGTAGATTATTGTATACAAGTGTGCATTCTAGGTGGAGCTCACAGAGCTGAGCGTTATGTGCTCAACTACACGTGCACACACAGGTGCACACATGCTCACACATGGGATGTGACACAGGATGCCGCATCCACAGGGTCCAGTATGCGTGTGATGTGTGCACGTGTCTGATGACCACTGTGCCTGTGACCACTGGTGCCAGGTGGTGAGGTGTGCCCCCGTGGGGAGGGCACAGAGCAAAGCATGTGGGCGTGACCCTGCCCTCATGGCCCTGCTCTGACCAAACCTGCTCCATGCTGTGCAGAAAGACAGGAGCCAAGTGGGAAAAGATGCAGGGAAGCCAGTCGGGAGCAGCTGCTGAGTCGCAGCCCGGGGGTGAGGTGAAGTGGGGTCTCTGCTTTGCCTGCACCTGCCAGGTGGGCAAAGGTCCTGGGGCAGGAAACAGCTGGATGTAGCTAATAATAATGAGACGGGAAGGATGGGGAGAGGGGACAGATGGGGCAGGGCTTGGACTTGGGAGCAGGTGGGATTCTGTTCCTAAAGCGGTGCTGAGGGTTTAGAGGGTTTAAGTGACCCTGGCTACCGTGTGGAGACAGGGTGTAGAACATAGGGGTGGGGGCTGGGATCCCCAGCACCTGGAGAAAGGTGGAAAGATGCACATCTCCTAGGGTACAGATGCAGGGCAGGAGGGACAGAGGAAGTCACCGGCCCCAGCTGCAGTGGCCTGAGGAAGACTGCAGGGAAGCCCAGCAAACGCCCCACTGTCCCAGGATGTGCCCAGGGCAGGAAGGAGGAGGATGCCTAGGCCACTTGCATCTGAGGGATTCCAGGACCAGAGGCTGTGATAATTCAGTGGGAGCAAGTGAGGCAGGCAAGTGGCAGAGGGAGGCTGGCCCCTCGGTATCCTGGGTGTCCAAGCAGGATCTCCAGGAGGAAGCCAGGATTGGAGAAGTTCCCCCGTACAGAGGGCAGGAGGCAGGGATGGCCAAACACATCCCCCCAACAGAGATGACTCAGGTGACAGCATGGACTTTCTCCATGAGCACAGAAGGTTGGGTCATCACTGACTTAGATCTGGGAGTGAGAGGGCCCATATCACACATCTTTTAAATATAAAGGTGGGGATGAAATTTGTTTCCAGAGAATCCTTTACTGGGGCAGAAAGACTGTAGGGGGCAAAGGTGTAACTTTCACAACAATGGAAAAGAGAATTTATCACTACGAAAGTCACCAGCCACTAACAAGACCTCCACGTGAGCACAAACACGGCATGTGGCGTCTTTCAGGACAGGTTAGACTGGACAAGGATTCACTCAGGGAAGAGAAAGGGTCTTGGCTCAATTGGAGAACATTCTTCTTGATCATCGAATGACCTTCTACACGCAGAAGCTTCCAGAACTAGGTTTCTGGCAGCCAAAGCAGGCAGGCTTCTGCTGCCTCCACCTTACAGGAGGCTGGGAGAGGCAGCTGCCCACAGGGAGACGCCACAGGCTGCCCATCATGTGGCCGCTGGGCTGGGCCAGCTGCTTACTCAGCCAGCATGTCCCATATGGCCCAGAGTCCAGCATCTGCTGTGACAGGGTGGAGCTGGGCCAGTGACTGGGCCGCTTCACTGTTGTCAGAGGACCAGCCTCATTCACAGAGCGACTGCGGGCTCCTCCAGTTACACTGGCCTGCTGATTCCTATAGGTCGTACAAAGATCTTTTTTTTTGCAGTTCTTGACTGGGGCTGAGTTTGAATCTGCCACCTCCAGCAAATGGAACCGGCGCCCAACCCTTTTGAGCGACAGGTGCCGCCCCACAAAGATCTTTTAATCCTGGTAGAGGAGAACGGCTTAAAAGGCAAATGTCAGATTGAAGCAAAATCACAGCTAAAATGCATGAATATGACGAATCTATTACATATTGAATCTATGTTCCGTGCAGACACCAGGCCTAATGTTTACAGACATTTCTCATTCAGTCTTCACAGCAACCAGAAAAGGTAGATGCCGGTATCCACTTCTCAGAGAAGGAAGAGACGGGAGTTTAAGGATTTGGGCCTTGGCCCATCAGGCACAAGACAGGAGTGAAAACATTTGCTCCTCCTGACTCCGTGCTCTGCATCAGCCTGGTGGACACGAGCTGTCAGGCTGAGAGCCACAGCACAGGGAATGCTGGCAGGTCTGGGGAGGCAGGTGGGAGAGAGGTTGGCTATTTGTTCTTCACCTAGCCAAGAAAACAGGGGGAAAGATTCAGAAACTAAAGGCCAAACCCAGAAGGCACATTACCTTAGCTCAGCTTCTTTCATACAGAGTATTTAGGAGACAGACGCCCTGAGAGAACCCCCAGCTCTGCCATGCACCTGCAGCCGTGACCTGAGGCTGATGGGGCAGCTCCCCACACTTGGGCTGCTCAGCTACAAGACAGGGAGTGCCAGGAACCCCAGCCCCCTGCCCACACTGATTTGGGAGTTGGATAGAGTGCCCGGCACAGTGTCCCCCAGCATCCGTGCCTAGAGGACCGGGGCCCCTCCCAGGACAAGCTCTCGCCCAGAGTGCGGGATTTATGAAGTTGCTTTGTTTTGTTTTTGAAGCAAGGCCAACATAGCTTTATAGGCTCTTGCTTCCCAGAACTTGGCAGATTCAGGTGTCTCTGTATCAACTATTTCCCTCAAGTCTAGAGGATCCACGCCCTCTTTTATTCCTGGTCAATTTCAGTCGATGAAAACCATATAATAAGATAACCAGAAGGAAAGCTCTTTGCCCAGCTATGGCTCTCTTGCTCGCATTTTTTAGCCATTTGTTCATAAAACTTTCTTACTGCAGAAACTTCACTGTCTGGGGACTTCTGAGGTCTCTAACGGAGCTGGTTTGGTTCTGGCAGAGCTTCAGGGACTAGGATTAGACCCTCCCCACCACATCACAAAGCTCGTGAGCTGTCCCCCATCACGCCCCGGCCCTCGCCCGCAAAGTCAAGCAGGGAGTCCAGCTGCAGGGTTGGCAGGAGGATGCAGACGGCAGGAGCGGGGTGTCCTACAGGTGCCCCCCTGCCTCCGGTCAGCTCGTGGGGGTGGGAAAGCAGGAGCTGTAGCTCAGAGGCCTCTGTTTTCTTGGCTAAACTACAAGGGGAACATAACCAAATCTCAACTCCTCAGTACCCCCTGAGAGCTAGGGGTTTTAGCAATTCCCGATCCCCAAATCCGAAACACACATGGAGCTCAAAGGCAGGGTCCTAGGAACGGATCTGGAGCCCCCAAGCCTAAGTGTCTTCTGTCGGAGTCATTTTCTTGGGAATTTGACCCTTTCTTCACACCAGACTAATGGAAAAAAGAGAGAGAGAGAGAGAGCGTGAGAGAGGGAGGGAGAGCTGGAGTCTAGGAGTCACGCTCTGCCTCAGCCTCGCCCTGCGGTGCCCTGGGAGGAACAGGGGCCAGGAACCAGGAGATGAGTTTTAGTTGTGATCCTGGTACTGCCTGGCTGTTCCCTGTCCCTCTGGCCTCAGGCCCAGCATCTGTAACCCAAGTGCAAGACAGACTACATGCCAGGAAGGGGACGTCAGCTTGACCTGAGTTCAGTGACCAGCACTGAGCAGCATCTCTCACATCCCGTCCCCTGCCTGGGTCCCTTTCAGCACCCACAGGCAGTGGTGACCTGAGTGCAGAGGAGGAGAACTGGAACTCACATTCTATTTTTATGACTGGCACCTTGCTGTTTTGCTGGGACAAAAGGCCAACCCCAGATGGCAAGAAGGGCGTGGAATTGTATCAGCCAAGATGCCTTGGTATTCTGCTTCCCAAGGGAACTTACAGGCACCTCCGAACATGTCTCAGTTCCATCCAGAAATGGATTCCAAGACGCACCACACGAACGGAAGTGTAATTCTCTTGCCATAAAGCAAACTGATACAGATACCTTTTTTGATAGAAGGGCAGTAGGTGAAACAGAATTATGAAGATCAAGAATTTCCTGAGAGAGAGAGACCACAAATGGCAATTCCAGGAAGATTACTTTTGAAAACACACTAAGCTATTCTTGAGATGGGGTTAGAATTGCCAGATATAATATTGAAGAACTAGTTAAATTTGAATTTCAGTAATAAAAACTTTTTAGTACCTTTCAGGCAATATTCAGGATATCCTTACACTACAAAAAATTTAGTCAATATTTACTCAAAATTCAAATTTAACTGAATGTCCTATATGTCCATTTGCTAAATCTGGTGACATAAACGGCATCCAATCACCTTATTACTTCCTTTTAGGAATGACCAATCATCTCACAGAGTGAGCTGCGGCCTCATGCATAGTGTGGGTCTTGATTAGACGGTTTTGTTGTTCAGCCCTTCTGGTTCATGACAATGCTTTCCTGCAAACGCTTCATTAACTCCACATTCATTGTGATCGAGTTCTGTAATTAGTTTTTAAATGGTGTAAACCCACAGATTTGTCTTGTTATTGTTTTTTGTTTGTTTGTTTGTTTTGCAGAAACATTTTATCCAATTAGCCTATAAGGTTTGCATTCCATTATATTTCAAAGAAGAAAATGTGAGTATGGTTAAAGTGGCTCTTACATCTTAAAGCTGTTTGACATGGCTCAGTGTGTCCAAACGTGGAAATGGAGTTTCTTGAATTTCAAGCTCAATACATTCGGGCTGGCTGTTAATCTCTCAGTCGTCTGTAACAGAATCCCAGCTACTCTCAACAGAGGATTGTTGAGAGGGCACAGGTTGCCTCACGGGGCTCAGGACATGGAGTTCGGAAGGAGACAGGAGGGGCTTGGCAGACCTCCTCCTGCCCGGGAGGCTCTTCCCTCCCCGTCCAGTATCTGTTCTCACCAACCCTCACGTGCCTGCAGAGGCCAGTGCTCTCTATTTCATGGACTCATGGCGGCTACATCACTCCTCCACTCCAAATCCCAAGAAAGACTAATGAGATCCATGTGGTCTCAGGTACAAATGAGAGGGGAGAGCGTCTGACGGCCCCTGTGGGGTGGGGCCCAGTCTGGTCCAGTCACTCCTGGCGCAGGGTGCTGGGCCATGGGCAGAGTGGAAGCAGGTGCCCTGTGGTGGTGGAATTCACTGGCATGTGGGCAACAGTGGCCTTGGCTGCTTTCTAACCCAGGACTGGGATCATTACAACCAAACTCTAAAGATGGTGTCCATGTATTCAGATCCTCTCATTTACAATCAGAATCCTTGGTAAATACTGTCCAGACCAAGGGATGTTTTGGGGTGTCAGGGGTGCTTATATAACCCTGCAGCCATCTCTCAGAACCTTGATTACACATGCCATCAAATTTGTGGAAATAAAATTCAACATTCCCAACTCCTTTCAGGATCTCTAAACCATTACGGATTAGTAAGTTCACTGCGTTACTGGGTAAATAGTAGAAGTGCTCAGCCTGGGCCTATTCAGGGGAAATTCACAAAGTTTTAATGAAAATGTATCTAAGTGGGTAAATAAGAACTGTGTGTTCTGGAGATTGTATCCAGGCAAAGCCAGGCACCTTGGAGTCCATACCCTGTGGAACCCACGGACATCCCCACCCTGGCCACCCCCCTTTTTTCCATATGTGTTTGTTTATTTTGAGCCATAATTAATGCCCATTAAGACAAAGTAGAAAACAGCCATAAACAAAAAGAAAAAAATGTGCATATTACCCTACCACCCACAGATAAAACATAACCACAGTTTAAAAAGTGGATGACTCTGTGTAAAGAGTTTCCTCACTTACAACATCTTAAGTAAGGGACAGGCGTGTTTCCATGGCCAGGAGGATGTCCTGGCGGCCACCCAGTGCTGCAGCCTGAGAGTCCCGTCCTGCTCTCACCAGCTCCCCGGGTTGAGAAGTTTTATTATTCCAGGGTTTCACTGTTACAATGAATGCTGTCATCTGAGGCTGAATCGTTGGGTGAATTCATTTGAATAGTTTTAATAACTGTGGTTTTGATTTCATCTCCGACCCAGTAGTTATTTAGAAATGTTTCGTTTTGTCTCGCTTTGTTTTAACTTTCCACTGGCCGCAGTTTCCTGTTTACATCTTCACTATTTAACTCTCTTTTTATTGCACTGTGGTCAAAGAGTGTGGATGGTACTATTTCTGCTTTTAGAAATGTATTCAGTTTTTTAAAAAACAGTTAAATACGTAGTTCATTTTTGTAAACGACCCGTGGGAAATTAGAAGACGCCGGCCGGACCTTCCTCCGGAGACCACACCAGTTGCCTCTCAGCTCACAGTTCAAACATATGAATTTCGTACGCAAGGCCTCACTCCCTTTAGTTATTTCTTCATCTTAAGTGATCTCTTAAAAGCCGAGGAATTATCTGCTGCCACCATTTGTTTCTGGCAAGTCTCTTTCCATCAGCGTCAATTCAGAGTGTTTGGTTTAGGCTTTAAAAACCCGAAGCAGGTTACGTCTCTGACCTGTGAGCTCCATTTTCCATTTGTTTAAGAACAAAAATTATCAGTGCACTGACACCTCTATCTCTCATCAGTAGCCATTATACTTTTTCTAGTATTTTTTCATCTATTTTACTATCTTCACTTTATGCTACAAAATCTTCTGAAGATTGGCTGATTCCATTTCCTGGATTTTGATTGACTTTGACTTTTTTCAAGGCCATTTAAAATTCTGTTTCAGCTTTCTGTTCCTCCACCAGATTTTTCACAAGTCCGCTGTCCCTTTTCCATCTCTGTCTACAGCTTATAGTTCATATCTGACAGAAGAGAACGTGGTGTCTCCATGTTCCTCCTGTTTCCCATGATAAATATTTTTAAATATGTTGTTTTCTCCCTGCTGATTATACGGTGGGTTTATCTCCTTTCAGGTTGCAGTATCTTTCAGGAGTCAGCATGTGGGTTTGGGTCGGTCACATAATGCTGTCTGGCCATAATCAGCATAAACCTCTTTCCGTGGGTCAGTCCTCCTTTTTCCAGGCATGGTTACTGCTTACTGCCCACCACTCCCCAGACCGTCAGACCCTCAGCTGGAGGCTGATGGGGTCTCCGCAGCCCCTAGTGAGTGGGACCTTCGGCAGCCCCTGATCTCTGCTAATTGCCTCTCCAGTGGGCAAACCCTCCCCCACACCTGTTTGTCTGTGTCTGGCTGTCCGGCCAGCAGGCCACCACACCAGCACACAGGGTCCTCTTCCTGGCACCACACCTGCTGGGGTGAGGGAGCACTTCCTCCTACACAGTCCTCAGGAGGTCAAAGGACACAGGGTCAGGAAGAGCCCCCTAATGACAAGCTCCCCACCCACGATGTGTTCTGCTCCGCCCCCTGCCCAACTTGGCCCTCTCTGGGGGTCACTGCTGTGTCAGGGCAGAGGAACAACAAACAGCATTTCCACCTGGGCCGCTCTCGGCTTAAGCTCTGCACCCTTGGGCCAGGTCTGGTGCAGTTCCCTAAAACACCCTCGCCCATACCTGTGACCCTCACCGTTGCCGGGGACAGAGGCAGCCCCTCCCGTGCCTCTGCAGTCCTCTCTGCCTACTTCACACCCAGCAGAAAGTCCTCACACACTCGGCCTGAGGGCGTCCGTCTCCCCCACTCTGGTGCTGACGGCCTTTGCCCCTCCTATGCTTTTTTACAATTGATCTGTCCATTCATTTCTAGGAGACAGAGAGCATCCACACAGTTCACAGGAATAATAATAACAGCCACTAAACTAATAGCACACTAAGTATGTGCTGGGGGCATGGAAAGAGCTTAGCACAGGGGTCCTCAAACTTTCTAAACAGGGGGCCAGTTCACTGTCCCTCAGACCATTGGAGGGCCAGACTACAGGCCCCGGCACGAGTCGACTGCTAAGCAGGACAGGCAGCAGCAGCAAAAACACCCGGCAGGCCGGATAAATGTCCTAGGCGGACTGCATGTGGCCCATGGGCTGTAGTTTGAGGACACCTGGTTAGCACATAGCAATTTATTTAATTTTGAATGAAGCAGGTACTATTAGTATTATTCTCATTTTATAGATGAGAAAACTGAGGCACACAGAGCTAAGAGACTCATCTCCAGTCACGCAGGGGCTGAGCAGCTCCAGCAACCAAACCCAGAGTCAGCACCGAATGCCATGGACACCCCTCAGTCTGCTGCCCAGCACAGGCCCAGCTGCGGGATGCGCCAGCATTTCGTTCCCCAGGTGCCGGAGAAGGAAGAACACAGGAAATGGTAGGGCAAGCTGAAATTCCAGCTCCCACACGTGCCCTTAGAGGGGCCCCTGGAGCATGTGTTGGTTATAAAATAAACAGGTTGTAGAGACAGGAGTCTTTCTTTCATGTCTGCCCCCAAGACCCAGCCAGGGCTGTTGGAGCAGACATCACTTCTGCAGTTCCCAGGGAAAGTCCTGGAGTGGCATTTCCTCGCTTGCTTCAGAGACGCAGTTGGCAAAGTCCTCGCTACTCGGCTACAGGAGATACGGGACACCTCTGCACGCACACGGGCTGCCCGCCTGGGCTCGGCTCCACACTCTGTCTCCTCCTTTTAATCGTCTGCAATAAGCTCAACACACTGTCTTCTCCATCTCAGGCACAATATAAAGTTTAACAGAAATATAACTGGGCAAATATGGAAAGTGCCCCAAATTGTTAAATAACTATCTTCTTGCCAGTACCAAAGACAGCAGAAAGCCAAACGGTGACATACTTGGGTCGATGCCTTTTGGGCAATGGATGATGTCACAGAGACATCTGACACCTCCCTTCATTGGCATCACCTCCCCCCCGACTCTGAAGCCCTGTCATCCTGCACCCACCCCCAGAGCCCGGGTGAATCCACTTTGGAAACCATGGAAAAACCACTGCCACTGCTGAATCCAAACAGGGCACACTCCCGAGTGTCTATTCTTTACCAAATGTTAACTTCATTGCCAAAGAATCAATGTTTTTAAAAGACATTGCCCAATTAATGCTATGACATATAAACAGAGGTGTCTGGGGGGTTCTACTTTCCCTAATTAAAGATCTCCATGGAGAAATAAACAAATACTCTCTATTTAACGTTTAGATAAGAGGCTGGGAATCCATCACCATCTAAAGTGCAGAAACGTCCAAACGTCAGGAGGAATGTGATTCATCTGGGGTAGTCCACAGTCTTCCTGGGCGATCCCAAGCACGTTCCCGTGCCTCAACTGACTCTTCCAATCTGTAAAATCTTGCAGGGATATTAAGATCAGTCAAGGAATGTCTGTAAAGTGCTTTGAACTCCTAGAGATAGACATTAAATAAATACCTAGTGTTATTAGAACTCCATTGGGGCACTAGAATGTTCAAAATGGGACTTTATTATAAATACTCTCTGAAGTTTGCCAAGAATAAATTGAATGGGCGAAGGCAACATACTTGGCTGTAACTTAATCCAAACTTGGCTGATTCGCAAGAACTTGGCATCATGATACGTGAATAGAGAACTCTGGAGAGAACATGAAAGGGGTCTATTATTTGGAGCCAACCATTCAGCTAAATTTCCATATCCTCCATTTACGTGGCCTGTTCTTTAAATCGCTGCGTTAGAGAGGAAAGCAGAAGCACACAAATAAAATTAAAGGGCCGTAAGCCTGTTTGCATTTTCCTACAATTAATATAACTGGATGTAAATTGATTTAAAGATCACAGAATTAACCCCCATGTCAACTGGCTAAGAAGGACGAAACCAAGATTCCCCCGTAAGTTCCCACAGCAGAGATCATGGCAGTGTGGTGATGTCTTTGCCTGACAACAATATTTTCTGAGTTAATCAGAAAAAGCTATGCCTACAATCAAATTAAGTGAATTCTAAGGGCTCACGTCTCATAAAGGAATCCTAATTTTCCTTGACTGGTAAGAAAGTTTAGAATTGCAAACTCAAAACTTTTACATTGCTTCAACATGTGCACTGTGACTGGAAATTTTTATAAAGACAAGACATGAGGCGATTGCCATTACCAAGAAGCAGGACAGTCTGTGTCAGGAAATCCATCCAGGGAGATGGGGGTGCAGAGGAAGGTCCTAGGACTTGGATTGAGGTTTCTAGAGCCTGGTCTCGTTTCCATCACGAACTAATTGTTTGGGAAAGTCAAAATCCCCTGAGCCTCAGTTTCCCTATCTGTAAAAAGAGGTCTCAACGTCCTCCCTTCTTCCAATAGCCACTTTTCTCAAAAGAATTACTACTGAGAGCGCAGCCCAAAAATACATTCCTGGAAGGAAATAGCCCCAAATGGGTGCTCAAGCCCTCGCTCATACCCAAGAATAAACATTTTGGAATAACATTCTTTAATCAGCCCTAACGTCTAAGGTTTTTTTCCCCCATCACTTGCTTACAGTAAAAAGAAAATGACTTTATGTTGACAAAATGCTGTTGGGTATTTTCAGCAGCAAACCTCAGGCCCTGAGTGTCAGAGTTTAAATTCAGCACATACTCTGAATTCCTGCTTCCAAGTCGATGCTGGGAGGTACGTTTCCAGATGCGTTTACCAAGAGGTTCAACTCCTCCGGACGGACGGCAGAGACTGCCCAAAAGAGACCTGCAGGCCAACTAGCCATGGATTTTCTGGGTGGGAAGGTAAACGGGGGGAAATAGCATTCCAAGTGACTACTTCAGTAAAGCAGCATGCTCGGGCTTTTGTCTTGAACATATGCTTTCAGCAGATGAGAAAACCATCTGGATTCTCTCACTCATCTTAGGATGAAAAATAAATGCCCATGGAAATGGCCTTGAGGAGAGTGTAGGCACCAGAGCGATGCATGCAGCCAGCCGACTGCACACACTTCCTTACACGCTCACCGCCTTGAGCCCCAGGACAGCAGCCGCCACCACAGCTGGTGGTACTGTAACTTCGGCCTGTGCTTCTGCTCCAAAAACACCTATTCCTTGACGTCTGGACGGAGAAACTGCAAATTTGCTGAGCCCTTCAAGAGAAAACGAATGTTGGATGCTTGAACATGGGGGAGTGACTGGCTCACAGACAGTGGACTGTTGCCATCAGACTCTAAGGCCTGAGGATGACAGCACTGTCACCTGGTGTCACCCTCCTGCCTGCTGGAAGGGAGATGAGAGGGCCAAGTAGCACTCCATGGTGCCTAGCAGGGAAGACACGGCCCTGGAAAGCCACACCTGTCCCCAGGTCTAGCTGGTCTGCATCAGGGTGAGAGCAGCACCCAGGCCTTGATCTTCCCTGGGGCTTCAGAGTAGTAGCTCCCCTGGAGGGGTCCCTGAATACAGTGTCACCCTGATGACTAGGTGAGACCAGGCCCCTGGATCTTCCCTGGGGCTTCAGAGTAGTAGCTCCCCTGGAGGGCTCCCTGAACACAGTGTCACCCTGATGACTAGGTGAGACTAGACCCCTGAAGACTGAGCACTAGGCCCAAAAGAGGCCAAGGATAAATGTTGGCCATTACTGTTACCAAAGACACAGATTCCTACCACCTGTCACCCACCCTCCCGAAAACTTGACATGATAACATCTTGTGTGGCTTCCTGGGTGCTCTGGATGGGTCCCCAATAAGCTCCAGGTTGGCAGTTTGGAAGCCCAGTTCCTCCAAACATCAGCAGGCGTGCAAAGGACAGTCCTTTTCTGTGCCAGAAGGAGAGTCTTCTTCCCACCACACTTGACATTCAGAGATCATTCAGAGTCAGCTCACAGTGCCTTGTACTAACCAGGAAATACAAAGGGGAAATCGATCCTGCCTCCACCACCCTGTGTGAACTGAGCCTCCTCGAGACCATCCTGCCTGCTGAGCGTCCCCACCCCCGAGGAGCGTCCAGCACCCGCACTGTTCCCAGCACCCCCATCAGGCTAAGCTCAGTGTGCTCCCCCCTCAGCCCCTTTTCCACATCCCTGCCCAGAAAGGTCCGTGCTTGCTCTGATCAGAGCCAAAGGAGGGGCAGTTTCTAGCCCTGGCCTGAACTTCTGAGGAATGCAGAGCGTAAAGTCAGGAATGTTTTCTCTTCTTGCAGAAGGTGGTGGGAGGAAGCAGGAGTCACAGCAGCCGACCACGCACACCCCTGCATGCACACGGCCCTGTACTTACTCAACTGTGTCTGCACACTCAGACCAGCATGCTCCCACACGTGCACATGCACTCACGCACAGACGTGCACACACAGACTCACACACAGGCAGCCTATAAAAGTGCACACAGCAGTCTGGAGGTATTGCCCAAGTCCGCCACGCTGGGGACCACTAAGGGCCCAGAGCGGAGGGAAGCCGTCTCGATGGAAGCCATCTCCTAGACAATACTCAGGTTACTGGACCAGAAATCATCCGTTCTCCTCCCATGTTTGCCCACCTGATCCTGGGGACTGCCCAGCTCCACGTGGTTGTGTGAGAACTGGCCTTCTGCACACCGCCCATCCCAGCAGGGTGGGCCAGGAAGAGCCCTGACTTTGCAGCAGGTAGTGCCAGGGTCTCCAGAGCACCAGCCAGACCAGGGATCCTCCCCAGACTCTCCCTGCTGCTCTCTGAACTCTTTCTTCCTTTCAAGATGAAATGTGGGAACTTGCTGAGCCGAGTGTCCTTTACTCAGATTACTGGGAGAATTCCAACTTTTCTACTTCAAAAATTTAAAAATACAGAAAAAAATTATACCATAAAACTTCCAGCAGCAAATGTTAGCCCTTCACAATGCATTCAAATTCCACTTTGCTGACCCCAATAGGCTATGAACTTATTCTGTGTCACAAAAGCAAGCTTCGTCCCAGACGGTGTGGTCACCCTGTCCGCACACCTGTAGGCCGCAATTTGTGTTTGTGGCCGTGCTGTCTTCTCTGGAGTCTTCACCCTGGGCTGGGTTGTATTCTCTGCCCCCGAGTCATCCAGAGCTGATGTCACCCTCCTGCCCCCTGTCTGGGCCCACCTATGAGGATTGTCTCACCAATCAAAAGACCAGCTGGAGCCAACTCTTTCCCCTAGCCCCAAGTGTGACCACTGCCCAAGACCCTGCTATGCAGCCCACTCCACACTCACAGACTACCACCCAGGTGGGTTTGCTGCAAAGAGATTCAAACCCAAGGTCATGGTGGCTGCAGTGACAACAATGTCCAAGAGTGATGATTAGTCAAATAGCAGTAAGTTATCAGCCATTCAAAAGGCAGCTGAGAGCACTCCGTACCTCCATGAGAAATGTAGAGAGTAACGAGAAGTGATTTAAAGAAAAAAGTCAATTGATAAGAACCACTGGTTTGGTCAAAAGCTCAGAAGTGATCTTGGTTCCTTTTAAGAGAGGCAGCCAATGAAAGGAGGTCCAAGCAATATCCAACCAAATGTCCAGGGGACCCAGCCGAGCTCCTGGCCCCTGTACACCAGATGCCTTGTCAACACCCTTCCTCAAAACCACAGTTGGGAGCTCTGCCTGAAGGCTACAGTGGTCGGGGACACACGGCAGAGGCTTTAGGCCTTTCTCCAGCATGAGAGCTGGGCAGGCTGTCCCGGTGACCTGCACACCTGGTAAAGGAGAGCAAGGGCTGCACTGTGGGAAACAGGAATGAAGAGGGGCCCTCGTCTCTGCCAGCACCACAGAGTTCTGTGTCACGGAAACCCCCGCCTTCCAGAAGGGCCCGGGCCCAACGTGAGTGAAGAGGGGCCCTCCTGTCTGCTAGCCCCTCGGAGTCCTGTGTCCCAGAGACCCCCGCCTTCCAGAAGTGCCCACTGACCCAATGTGAGGCAGCAGAGCCGCGCCGTGCTGTCCCCTGCAGCTCCCTGAGGCATCTGGCTGCCACACCAGGAGGACCGAGGGGCAGTTACGAGTCTCTCTCAGCCCTGCTAACCGGAAAGGTGGTGGAGGCCGACTGAACCCGCAGCAGCTGTCCTGGTCCCTCTAGCTGGAGGTTTGGGCTCATCTTTGAAGGCAGATTGCATCTCTGCTTTGATAAAATCAAAATCCTCTTCCAAGATGGGAAATTGGGAGATCCCCAAGGGCCATCTGTGTACAGGAAAGGGGGACAAAGATGCCCTTGTTGCAAGCAGATTTGTAGCTCAGAAGGTGGTCTTGACAGAGAGCAACTGGTCCTGGGGATGAGGAAAGCCACTGGTCTCCTCAAGGGCCTGGCGGCATGGTCCCTTCAAAAGGAGGTCACGGTCAACAGCAACCTGGCCAGGCACAGCTGCAGGGGGATACCCTGGGCAAGGCACGCTTGGGAGTCCTCACTAAGTTTGCTTCTCTGTGTCATCAGCTCCCAGCTGCCATGGCTTTGTCAGGTCATATTGGCTGCGACAGCTCCAAACTCCTGTCCCTTGAGTCACTGAAGGAGGGGGCTGTGTTTGTAGGGGAAGCCAAGGTCTCAGGGGGCTGTTGTACTGCTGGCTGCTGTGCCTCAGACCACCAGACTGATCTTAAAACAGCTCTCCTGGGATCCCCAGAAAGGCAGGGGAAATCTAGTCAAAGCGTGAATAGGGGACACCACTAATGGACCCCCTCCCAAACTCTCTGCAAGGAGCTGCCCTCTGGCCCAGGCCTGGTAGCCCCCATCTCTCCTTTCCCAGTCTCCACCTTGTAAATGGAGAGGGTATCCCCAAATCTCCAATCTCCCCACCATCTGTGAGCCTCATCTAAATAGCAACAGCAATTTCCCTGGGTGGAGAGAGTTTGAGTTCTGCCAAGAACATCGTCAATTTGACCACCCTCATCCATGTACAGCTGCCTGGACCAAAATAGAAAAGCCCACTGTCTGCGCCCTGGAGTGTGCAGATTCACGCAAGAGCGTGAGCTGGGACCCGCAGGTCACTCAAAACTTCATCTCTGACTTCATCGAAGAAAAGATTCATCCTTGATATCCTAAGGAGAAGGACTTCAATAAAGAAGGAGAGCGATGTCCTTCATCTTGGGCTGTAATTTTTCTCTTTCTACTAAAAACAGCAATGTGATTCTGTCAGTAATTGTAGGAATTCCTCACTGAGGACGCTCAGTGCAAAGTACTATCCAAGTCCCGTGTAGCCCTCATATCGCAGCGAAGACGCAGTCTGCAAACTCTGGCAAGATCGAGTGAAAAATGGCCTCAGATTGTTCCGATGACCTGCACTCCTTCTTCCCCAGGTTACATTTGCCATTTGATCCAGTTTCAACAAAACCAGCTTCCACTAGTCCAGAGGTTTCAAACTAGTGTCTGGCAATGGTTGAACCCAGTACCCAAAAGCATTTTGTCTGTCTTCTTTATTTTTTAAAATTGAATTGGTTGTGAGCATCTTTTTAATTAATTAGAATTTGAAATATTTTTTAAAAACTATTTCACATATAATAATAATAAGATATCTGGCCTCCCCCCAAACCCAAGCAATCCAAAATCCTTGAACCTGTGGGCAGCAGCTGGAGCCAAGGGGCAAGGGTCTGGCTCATCCTTGTCCTTTCCTGGCCCCTCCTGCACCACCCACTCTTTCATGTGACCTGCCCACCCCGAGAGGTCAAAGGCTGTAGCTCCAGGCCCCACTGGGTGTCAGGAAGA
The DNA here is from genome assembly GCA_963574575.1 of Galagoides demidoff. NCBI lineage: Eukaryota > Metazoa > Chordata > Mammalia > Primates > Galagidae > Galagoides > Galagoides demidoff. Next base: position 29,930 of record CAUYQV010120776.1, read on the forward strand.
CACAGGCAGGCACCTGAGCCTCACACCCGGCTCCTGGAGGGCCGATGGCAGCTGTGGTAAGCATGACAGACCCAACAGGTGTTGACATGGAGAAACACACCTGGGTTCAGCCTCTTACTGCTTTTTTGGCCATTCAGGTATAAAAATACACAGGGTCTGTCAGGAGATTGGAGGAAACTCACAGGTGACCAGCAAATCTCGGTGCTGCTTAAGCAAACATGTCTCCCAACAGCTCAGCCCATCCTTGGGAGCAGCAGTAGCAGTAACCAGAACTGTCTTGACCTAGTACCTGGGTTCCCTCAAATGAAGGCACCATCTACAGGTGAGCACCACAGGCAAAGCTCACCCTAGCCAAGACAGCAGGAGCTACTCTGGCCTCAGCTCCCCCCAAAACATGGGGACCTCACAGCGGCTGGACACCCCCAGTGCCGGGAGGCATCATATTCCTTTCCTAGTGCTGCTGTGACAAAGTGGCCTAAAACAACACCCATTTATTACCTTGCCCTTCTGGAGGCCAGGCCCACAGTCTGGTACGGGTCTCACAGGTACCAGAAGTCGGGCGTGGGCAGGACTGTGCCTTCTCAGGGGGACCAGGGAGGATACGATCCCTGGCCTCTTCTGGATCCCAGAGGCCACCAATTCCTCTGCTATGGCACTTCTGTCTCCCTGGGGTCTCTGCTTCTGTCCTCTCACTCCTCTTCCCATGAGGCTTCTGTCTCCTTCTGCAAAAAGACCCTTCAAAGACCTGGGTGACCCCCCTGGGTTGAGGTCAGCTGGTCAGCCCCCTCACACAGCCACAGGTCCCAGGACCATGGTGGGAGCGTGTCTGTCCACACAGTCATGTTCCCATGTTCCTGGGGGGTGAGAGGGTAAATTAAATTCTAGCAAAAACACTCGTGAGCAAACACAACCACAGCTACGTTATATCATTGCCACTGTGACCCTGACCAGATGAGGTCAGTCTTTGGGACAAGCAGGGTGCAGCGAGTTAACTCCAAAGGGCCCTCCTCTGGTGCCCGCTGCGGGCCAGGTGCTGTGTCGGGTGTCTGGGGCCGGGGGAATGGAGGGGCTCACGGGCTAGCATGCACCCGTCCAGGGGTTGGGGCCTGGTGTGTCCACACGGGCACTTGTCCTGTGGTTGGCGGGTAGGCAGTGAATGTTTTCACCGGCACAGGTTTCAGGCTGTGTGTCTTCAGACAAATTATTCAACTTCTTTAAAACTCCATCAATTTAGCAGCAAAATGGAGATGAGAATGGCTGCCCCACAGAGGAGTAGTGTCCTGTCGCAAAGCTGTGCTGAGAACACGTGGCAACGTGGCCACTGGCTTAGTCACCAAGTTTCTACTGAGGCCACTTCCGAGCGAGTTGAGTCTGTGCCCATGTCACCTCACACTTGTCGTTCTTTTTCTCTGTCCACCTTGCAGAGGCACCAAGCACCCCCTACCCAGGCTCACGACTCATCTGCCACCTTTTAACTTACGGGAAGAGAAAGGCAGGCGTGCCCCTGACAGGGCTCTGAGGCGGCCCACCCTGCAGTGTCCAAGGAGCTGGCCTTCCTTCTGAAACCAGCACTGTCATGGGTGGCCCCTCAGGCTGGGCTATCCAGAGAGCTCAGTCCCACTCCACGGTGTCTGGTTATCCACTGTGTGACATGGAATCACTCACACAACCTCTCTGGTCTTCACTTACGATCTCAGGTCTGAACCAATCAAGTTCACAAATTTTATTTTCCTTTCTTTAGCAGCAGGAAGTTTGGAGGTTCTGGAGACCCCCTTGGCCCTGAGACCCCTTGATTTTCTGCCTTCCAGACTCAGGGTCTGCCCTGTGCTTTTTTTCCCTGTCTTTAAAGTGAGATCCCATCTAGCTTTGTAGACTTTTTAAAAAAGTGATAACCCGTGGACATATAAAATGCCACTGCAGTGTCTTTTCCATGGTCATCGTGGTCATCACACACGAGCCACGAAACGTGCAGCAGGAACTGTCATCCCCGTCCAGTTCAGACCAGGGACCGGCTTGTCCTAAACTTAGCTGACACCCCTGCATCTGTCTGTGTTGTCCCCAATCAATGTTCTATTTCTGTGTGTGGCAAAAACACCTATGATTCACCCAGAAACCACGCCTAACGAAAGACAAATTAAATTGCTATAACTTGTTATAATTACTTAATAAAGCTTGTAGAGTGCTTAAGGATCCATTGGGATGAAAGGAACGTTATTAATGTAAAACATTATTATGACAGCAACAGCCAAGACTGTGCCAAAATTCCAGAGTCCCACCCTCTCCGAAAAGAGCATCAGGCTGTGCTGTCTTCATATTCAGCCTCGAGGCAGCAGATCAAGACGCCAGCATCCCCTCGGGCTGGGCAACAGCCCTCCCAACAGAGGGTGGCTGACAAGCAGGGTGAGGGAAGAGGAAAAATGGGAAGAAAAGTGGTGATCCAAAGGAGAATTACTCCCAGTCTCCCCTCTGAGAGAGCTCGGAGCCCAAGCAGGCTCGCTGTAACATCAGCCACGCGCCTCCGCCATTAGGACTGCGGTCTGGGCAGCCTGTCAAAGTTTCCCCCAGGTGACACTCAAAGCCCATCTCAGCCAGCCACAGGACGCTCCGTGCTATCACCGCAGGGCAGTGCAGGGTTTCTGGGGGAGCGATGACATCTTATGGGCCCTCCACTCATTCTCATTCCCCACATGCGTCCTGAACTTGCCTTTTTTTTCCTCATTAATTTGAGATTCATTGTTTTGGCCAAGATAGCTTGTCCCCCCGACAGGCCCCTAAGGCCCCTCCAGGCAGGAGGAGGGCCAGGGAGGCCGCTCTCATGGACGTGCAGCATCTCACAGGCCTCTCCTGGAATTTCATCCCTCACTCTCCTCGCTTCTCCCCTCTCTGCCCCAGCCAAAAAAATCAAAGGCACAGGACAGGATTAAGCAGGAGGCTGGAGACAGAAGTAAACGAAGTGTGTAAGCGACATGTCAACATTTTCCTGACAGTAAACTCACCAAGAACCAACAAGGACAAGCTTACGGAACTTCACACCTAGTGACATCTGTCACAAGTTCATCCCAGCCACAGTGTCTACCTGATGTTTCTGAACCTGCTTTCTGGAGTCCTGCAGATTAAGTCAGCCCCCGTGGGCGGGATCTGCTTATGCCCTTCCAAGCACAGAAGCCCCCCGCAACCCACATTTTCCCTGTCCCCAGAGGAGTTTCTTTGGGTCTTCTGTCCTTCCTGCTGACAGTCTGTGGCCTCCTGGTTATGCTGTGGGTGGGCTCCAGCCCAAGCAGCTTCTCCTCTGAGCAGGTTCCCCTGTGCTGCTCAGCTCTGGAGCTGTCCCTTCTGATGCTGGAAGGGCCATACAGCGGGTGCCCCAGGACTGCTCCACCCCAACACTGCTGACATTTTCAGCCAGAGAATCCTTTGTTCCAAGGGTCTAGCCTGTGGGTAGTAGGACATTTAGCAGCAGCCCTGTCCTCTACCCACTAGGTACCAAGCCCCTCCCCCAAAATTAAAAATTTAGTGACTAAAATTTCTCCAGACATTGCCAAATCTCCCCCGGGAAGCAAAGTCACCCCAATTGAGAACTAGTGGAGTAGAATGATTTGGGCCCCCTGCAATGGAAAGGCTCTAATCTTCAATTATTCCAAGAGTTTACACCACCTTCTCAGGGCACCTGCTGAATTCAGACTACAAAACCAACAAGAACAAAAGACTAGCTTAAAAAAGAAAAAAAAAGGGAGTTGGTATTTTTGTAAGTCCTCAGAGAGTAATAAGGGCAATCCCAGAAGGATTACAATGGTGAAGATGAAACTGTGAAAAACCTTGGGCTCCTCGGCATGAGAGCAGAAGGGGAAGGAGGTGGCCTGGGCAGGGGATTCCACCCAGGACAGAAACATGACCCCCGGGATATCCCTCTTTGGTCAAGAGCACCACGGAAGGCAGCCCAGTAAATGACCTGCACAAAATGTTCCTTCTGCCTTGCAGCCGTGGTCTGCTGGAATGTCAGCTGGAGAGGAGAGGGGGAAACGAAGAGGCCTTGTGTAAATGAATAGAATAGCTGTGTGGAGCCTTCACATACATGGCTGGCTGGATAAAACAAACGCATTTTTAAAAAATTGGGAGCCAGCCTCTAGCTCCTCCTTACTAGATGTTACATCAGGCGTCCTCAAACTATAGCCCACAGGCCACATGCAGCCCGCCTAGGACATTTATCCAGCCAGCCGGGTGTTTTTGTTGCCACTGCCTGTCCTGCTTAGCAGTCGATTCGTCCCGGGGCCATAGTCCAGCCCTCCAACGGTCTGAGGGACAGTGAACTGGCCTCCTGTTTAAAAAGTTTGAGGACCCCAGTTACATGGTCAGAATCATGAATTGGGTGGACTGGAAAGCCTGATCTGATGGTGGCAAAAGCCTGAGGGTGGACTGGAAAGCCTGATCTGAGACGGCAAAACACCCACTCCAGTTTGTACTTAGCTGGGAGATGGTCAGGAAGCAGTGCTGTGTCGCCCACGCCCGCTGCCACCCAGTGCCACCTGGTGCAGCCCAGAGTCTGCTGGAAGGTCATGCTCAGAGTCCTCCTCTGTCATCACCTGTTTCTGAGGTCTCTCAAAAAATATCCTTGGGGCTTAGTTTTCTTTCATCTGGATGAGATCAGGGGTGCGGAGTAAAATGAGTGTTTAAAAAGCCCCTGTGCCGTTTTTATTCCTCAGACTCTTACGCGGGCCCTTCCGCATGAGAGTCCCGGGCGCAGCCCACCAGGGTGCATCATGACCTGGTGTGAGCAGCTTTTCCACTGTGACTCCTGGGAACTTTCTGTTATCCCAGAAGCTCATGTCTCAGTCCAGTAATTCTGAGAGCACGAAAAGGACTCACAGCAGCTTCTCTGGTCCCAGAGTGCAAACCAAGGTGTGTGAGTGAACTAATGCCAGACGCAAAGGCTCACAAGAAGGCCAGGAAACCTCCTGCCTACCCTGCCTGCCTCCCAAAGCCCTGTTTTCTAAAGCATTTGCTCAGTGAATACCCATTTCACCCTCAGAGTCACGAGTGATGGAGAAGGGCTGACCACCTCCAGGGTGTTCTATTCCAGCCCAGGCTGTGGTCCAACAGCCTCATAGGTGGTTGGGGTGGGGAGCCCTGATTTGTTGCATTTGCCAATTTCCATGGTGTAAATACTCCCATCATGAGCGATTTCAAGTTTTCAGCGTGAAGTCAAGAAGCTCTCCCAATACCTGAAGACTTAGCAATCAGCTCTGGCAAGCAGGCGCCAGCCGCCTCCGGTGCCCCCACTGGGGCTGTCTCCACGCAGCGCCACTCTGCTTAAACTCTGACATACCTTATTTACCTATGTCTCGTAAATGCCAAAGGGCTAAAAACATTTTTGGCAAGAGAACCAGACAATCTGTCTCTGTAAAAGGCAAAGGGGAGTTTGAGCGTAGTGGAGTTTGCTTGTTGTTTTTTCTTTTCATAAGAGAAAGGGCAACTGCAAAATAGTGCCGGAAACTCCAGTGCTTTCACTGTGAGGCCTAAAAAATACACACTCTGCCCAACAGCAAATACCACCAGGTTTTGATCCACCAGAAGAGACAACGTGATTTATTTTTCTTCACCTCTTCTCAACCAGAGTATGGCCCACCTCATAAAACCAGGCTGATCTTTATTATAAATCAAGATTGCCTACTCAGGTTCCCTTACAGTTGACTATTGATAATGTCCCCAAACCACTGATCCTACTTTACCTACTGAAGGTGGGTAAAGATAAAAATTATTTTGTTCACCAAATAATTTTATAATTTTAGATTTATCTTTAGTGATAGAAAGAATAAATATATGGTAGCTTCGTGGTTTGACTTGAAACATCAGGGTCCCTGTTCCCCTAACATGTAAAAAATGGCCACTTTTTATGAGATTATGGCCCCGCATTTACAATGTATGCTCTTCTAGAACTCCCGAGAGCAAAGAAAGAAATTGAACAAATGGGAAATTTAGGACTGACCATCAGGAAGAGAAATGGCTTAATAAACATAAAAGAAACTCAGTAATAACCTAGTCGGGCCAGGAAATGATCTTTAATAAAGCACATCAAATAATACAAACATGTGAATAAACCTGAAGCCCCCTCCTCACTCACGTTGCACCTGTATGCTTATTCCAGATAAGAAACAGCTGGAAAGAGTGAAAAATAGGAGAAAAATAACCATTTGTCCCCCAGCATCTCCAAGGAGACACTGTGCACGATTTTGTACCGATGGCCAACAGACTGGGTTAATTTTTAGTCCCTTCTTTTAATCCAGAGCTTGGGGGCAGGGAAGGGGGGCAGGCAGTGGAAGGGGAGAGTGACATCAGGGCCAGTTGCTGGACCTCCTCTCACGTAGACTCACCAAGCACGCGGAACTTGGAGGCAGTTCAGGTCACTCCATAATTTGCTGGACATGTCTGCTATTATCCATAGTCTCATGCACACAGGCAAGGCAAGAGCCCCAACGGCGAGGTGGTGCCAAGACGCAGTCACCATTAATGTGCATATTGCAGGTCAGCGGGCTGCACAGTGGAGCCACATCTCACAGTAATCAGTCACGTCTGGTGTGACCCAAAGACTCCCTGAGACAGCCCGTAAAGCCGTCCAGCCTTGCCTGTTTACGAAGGTTAACCTGAGAGCTGCGATTGCAGCCATGGAGTTGACACACGTAATTAGGTTAGAAAAGCTCTCTAAGTGAAGCTGAAGACAGGAGCTTATGGAAACAGATGTTTATCCGACTGATGCTGCTGGGCGTGTGCCATGTGGCGCGGCTGCGAGAAGCTGGGGGCTCCGTGTCCTCCACTTTTCTTACCAGATTGCGGCTCAGAGCTCTCTGTGTGATGGAGGTCGACTTCCGTGCCCTGAGGCCAGCCGGCTGTGGCCGGGGAGGCCGTGCCCACAAGGTGCCCTGCAACTGCCCACACCTCCCTTGCAGCCTTGGACTCACACTGGCCAGGAGACGGACTGGAATCTTCCATGGGAGGGTCCAGAGCGACTGACATGGCCATAGAGAAAAGAGACACAGCCGCCGGATTATGGTGCCACTCAGCAACGAAACGCCACTTTCTCCTGCAGTCAGAGGAGCACGGCGCCACAGGGGAGGGTCCACATGTGAGGGAAAGGGGCTACGCCAGAGGAGGGGACGCTCAGGAGGTGGCGTTGGTGGCAATGCGATTTGGAACAAGAGAGGTGGGTGAGAACTAATGGAGACGCCCCCACCGCCCCCACCCTCCACACCTCCTGGGTCACCCGTGGGAGGGAGACTCTGCCCCTCACCAGGGGATGCACACGGGAGCATGGAGCATCCTCAAAGGAGGGGCATTCATCTGTCCCTTGTCCTCCCCCGGGATTTCACAAATGATCCAAGTCTAGTATGCTGTCATGAAGTGAGCCACTCGGCAATTTTTCTCCCCAAACGTCCTCCCCGTCCTACATTCCATTCCTTCCTTACCCACGGCCAGCCTCCCTGCACCACCCCCTCCAGCGTCTCACAGTCACCGGGACCTGCAGGCCTGCTCCCTGAAGTATCAGGACTCCCTCCCCTTTCGGCATCTCCCCTGCTCCCTCCCTGCCCAGGCCTCTGCCCCAGTCTCAGGCTCCATTGCTCCTCTCCCTCTCCTACCCTGCAAAAACCCACCCCCTCATGACAGCCAGAACAATCCACCAAAACTCTAATTCAGTTGGGTCACCTCCCCGCCATAGTGTCCACATGGCTTCCCACAGCCCTCTGGATAAAATCCCAAATCCCAAACATGCTTGAAGACCCTGCACCACGTAAGCTCAGGGAGAGAAGGGGAGGGAGGACCGTCCAGCAGCGGAAGGGACAGTACACCCACTAAGGAGGGGGAGGCGGCTCTGAATGACACCTAGGGGGCAGAGAGGCAGCATGGATGGGCCCAGGTCTGGATGCAACAAGTTCCTGGACACAGACCACGCACAAGACAAACTCAAAGGGCTCGGGAGACACAGCGGGTGCAGCTGAGTTGAATACCTATTTTAAAGCTTTTGAAGAAGAAAGAAGTACTTGCAGCCACACTTCTGATTGGCTTTGCCAAAGTCAGAAAATCGGTTAGAAGGAGGGCACAGCTCCTGGGAAGCCTCACGTCCCCCGACCTGTGTCAGGGAAAGCAAAGCAAGCTCAGCCGATTCCTGGTTTAGAGTTTTCCCTCAAAGTTGGAGGAGAAGCTTCCCAAGGCATGTGCCAAGGCAGGGCACACAGAAGACACACCACAAAGTTCTTCCAGAAACTCTGGAAAGAACCCC
>CAUYQV010120778.1:0-26639 GCA_963574575.1 Galagoides demidoff
ATTGAACAAATACCATAAATTCATGGAAGACTTAGCACCTGTGTTCATAGTGCTACTAAATGATTCAAATTGCATTCATGTTACTTTTCTGTATAATGCTGCTGACTTTTATATGGAGCAGAAACTGTGCTATAGGCACCATCACCTTAATCGTGCCCTAACAGATGCCTTCTAATCAGAATTTGCATGTTGATGTTGTCTTGCTTGATCTTGATATTCTAATACTATTTGCCTTTTGTAAGAGATTTTATAGTAAGGTGAAAAGGATATTTCAGTCTTCTAGATCAAATTCTCAAAGATTTTGTCAGGATTAACTTTCTAGTGTTCATAAAAAGAACATGATTACAAAGAATAACACGTTTAAATTATGGGTTCTTAATATAAAGATAATATTTTTTACAATTTACATTTCTCTGAATAAAGATACCTTGCGGATTATTGACTTTTCTGACTTTAGTATTACAAATTTGTTATGATTAACATGGCAGAAACTATCACTTTACTGCCCATTTGTTTAGTGTAGTAAATAAAGACTAGAAGAGATACAGATTCTATACATTCTTGTTAAAGTTCTTTAAGAATAGCTTATTTACACTGAAGTTCAGTAGACAATATAAACTGTAGCATAGCATAGATTTCATATTGTATTCAGTGTATCATTTTAAGTTAGATATAAATTTTAAATTAGTCATCACATACTATATTCCCTTATTTATTATATTAACAAGAATACATTTTTAACAGTCCTGTCTTTTGCTTACTTTTCCTGCAGTGCTCATGTCGTTTCTGTCTTCTCTGCAGACCAGGAGACTGATGAGTTCTTGTGGACTTCTTCCCTGCTGGAGTGCATTTATATGTTGTACAGATATTTGGTTTGCTTGAGTAATACCCAGTTCCACATGGGTATGTCTCCAAACCACACCCATTAGGTTGTTTCTTAGACTAAGTCAATCAGACAGAAAAGGGCACTGAACTTCCAGTCAAAACCTTGACTGTGATGGATTATTTTTAGATAACATTTTGTTTTTATTAGGTTAAAAATTTCCCTACACATGGATTTTAATCACCGTCCCCCGACAAGCTCCATGTTTCTCCTCTCTCAATCCCACATAGATCATTCAGAGTTCTGCTTTCTCTTTGTCTGCAGTAAGCTCCAACTTGGAATCCACAGGCTGTAGTTAGGAAGGAGCAGGACTGAGGAAGCAGGACACATGAGGTAGGACGGAGAGAGCCAGGGGCCAGAGGAACGTGCCTAGTCTGGCACTCTCCTCTTCACAGCAGAGCATCAGATGCCCAACCAGGCACACAGCAAAGGTGTCACCATCCCTGGCATTTCCGCTCCATGCAGCTCCACACAGTGCTGATGAGCACCTAAATGTTTTTAATATGTCAATCTCTTTAGTAAATTTTTCATTCATTTCCTGAATTGTTTTTCTGGTTTCTTTTAGTTGTTTTTTATTTAACTTCTTTTAATGCATATTTGGAATTCTTTGTCTGTTATTTCAATATTTTTATTTTGGTTGGTGTCTATTACTAATAAGCTGGACTTCCCTTTGGGGTGTATCTTTTCACTCTGATGTTTCACACTTTCAAAGTTCTTCATTAAGTTCTTCTCATCTGGAGCAGTTGTTGCTCCTTAGTTTTTCATTTTCTTTTGTTTACATGGGGTTTCTTTTTCTTGTCCCTCACTTCTAAGGTTGTGATATAGTATATGTTGGGTAAGCACGTCTGGCTTTGCTTATGGGTGTTTACTGGTGACCTACATTCTAGATAGATGCCTTGGTTTTATATATCTTTAGTGTAGTTGTTTTTTTCTCAGTTGCTAGGTAGTTTAAAGCTGTATAAGTGGTGAGCTATGTGTGTGGGAAGATTCCTTGTCTCTCTTTGATTAGGTAGGATGAAAGTCTTTGAAATCTTTTCTCTTTCCCCAGCCCTATGGTCTTCTTAAGAGTATGAATTATATTGGCATGCCCAGTTTAAGCTCTGAGACAGTAGCTGGTGCTTGTGGGTAAGAATCAACTATGCCCTGTATGATTGAATTAGCAAATGCTGTAAAGAACTGTGCAAATTAACCTCCCTGGCAGTAGTTGACACTTGCTGGAGGGAACAACTGAAGTTTTGTTTTGAGGACCTCTGATTTCCTCTAGCCATTCAGGAGAAGTTCAGTTCTGCCTTTGTGGGCTCCCTTGTCTTCTGAGGTTGGTTCATAATTCTCTACTCTGTGCCCTTGAGCAACCTGGTTGAGTCCCAGAAGTACAGGATCTGGCCTGTCCCTAAGTTCCCAAAGATTAGTCCCTGACTGGGCTAGGGAGATGCATGTTTGTCCTGAGTTGCCTATGCTGTACTCAAGAAGGCTTGATGTCCCTCTGGTTTTGGATGTGCTCTGTCTAGATGCAACATCTAAGAAAGCAGCTCCAGGGAGGTTTGATGATCAGGGACCTCATAGTCTGAGCACCACTTAGTCTGCTGCAGGTCTACAAGAGAAAAGTTTTGAGCCCTAATCCCTGTAGAAGCTTCAGTGTGGTGTATGCACCATCACGGAAAGCAGATGCTCCTGAGACCATGGGCTCAATATTTTCTCTTGGAAGCCATGGTTAGGGGAAGGGAATGGCATGGAAGTAAGGTCTGGATGGAGAAAAGTAGCACTGTGGTCATTTCTGTCCCTCTCCCTCTGACCCACTAATCCTTGTGGCTCCTATAGTCTGGGCTGTAGTTGAGAAATATTTGGGTAGGAATAAATAAAATGAAAACTGAGGGGCTGAAGCTCTCTAGGGAGATCAAGGGTACATAGTGGATAGGGAAGCAATATGGCACCTGCTGTCACAGTTCAAGTATGTGGTGATGGGAAGCAACCTTTGGAATACTGGTAGCCTGGTGCTTTGTCTTTAAGAAGCTCCCAGTTGACTGGCAGCTGTTGTTTTTGGGCTTGTGAGGGTAGAAGATGTTTCCAGCAGTGTGGGAGCCCACTGACTGCCAGAGATGTGAGTGAGAGAAAAACACACTACTGTACTTACACTTTTTGCTAAACTCCTAATCTTTCAGGGGTTGAGCTCTGCTGATAACTTGCTCTTTCTTGTTCACCTTGACAACTTCCTCCCATGGAATCTCTTGTAGTTTCTGGCACTTTTCCCTTGCAATTACATCCAATCTATATTTGTTTGTTTGTTTCTTTTTCATCTGAAACTTTTCCTTCTTTCTGAGATGATCTTGAAGTGATATTTCTGGGCTGCCATTTTCCTCCCTCAGTCTAATCTTATGGGTTCTTAAAATTGGAGAAGCTTTTCAAACTGTGGTCATACAGGGGAGACCTGACGTGGTGGTCATGCTTACAACAAGGGTGTATTAATTTTTTATTGCTGATATAATAAATTAACACAAACTCTTTTGGAAGATTAACAGGTAGGCAAGAGCTGGCATCTCTAACATAATTATGCACCTAATAATGAGTAGTACTGAGATATAACTCCAAAGCCTCTGAGGAAAAGACATTTTCTTTTTCTCTAGGGCCCTCATAATTTACTGGCCTAAGAAAGAATAATGTAACTGTCAGAATTATCCTCAGTCTTTGGGTTAAGTGACTTGGAAAAATGGTGAGATCAATATTATTCTAAATGTTGCTAGAAAGAAAAATTATAACATCACATTGTGCATAAATATCTGAAAAATTAAAAGGTTTTGAATACCCACATTCAAAACCATCAAATAGTATTCAATTAGCATTTCATTTTGTTTTTTTGTTTTTGAGACAGAGTCTCACTGTATACCCTTGGTACAGTGCTGTAGCAAGCATCACAGCTCACAGCATCCTCTCAAACTCTTGGGTTTAAGTGATTCTCCTCCCTCAGCCTTCCAAGTAGCTGGGACTACAGGTACCCACCACAACACCTAGCTATTTTTTGGTTGTAGTTGTCATTGTTGTTTAGCAGGTCCAGCTGGGCTTGAACCCACCTGGTGTATGTGGCCAGTGCCCTACCTGCTAAGGTATGGGCGCTGCCTAATTTTGATTTTGATATCAAAGCATGTAGAGGGATGAATTGTAAAAGCAAGAGTGGGAGAGGAAATTTTTAATGCAGTAAAAAGAACTTTAGAATAAAATAGATAAATATTCTATAGGGTTGAGTACAGTGGTTCGTGCCCATAATCCTAGGGCTAATCGTGCCTGAAGGCTGAGGTGGAAGAATATTTGAGGTGAGAGGTACCAGTCCAGCCTGAACAACATAGTGAGACAGTTTCTGTAAAAGATAACAATTAGCTGAGTGCTGTTGGTAGATGTCTATAGTCCCAGCTAGTCACGAAGCTGAGGCAGGAGAATTACTGAAGCCCAGGAGTTTGATGTTGCAATGAACTAAAATCACACCACTGCACATGTGTCCAGGCAGCAAAGGGACACTCTGTCTCCAAAAAGAAAAATAAATATTCCATAGAATTTTAGAATAAGTAATCTATTTAGAATGAAATATATTTAAGTTCTTAGGGCAATTTCTGAAAATATCCATGTTCAAAACCATCATAGTATTTAATTAGCATTTCATTTTGATTTTAATACTGAAGGAAAGATGTTGAGGGAGTTAAAATGTTTGCCAAGCTTGTCGTGACCGTAGAGCCTGGAGTGCTGCCATTGGGAGCATGTGTGAGAGAACAGAGTGTTTGTTGACATTTCTTCTGTGAAGGGACTTGGGAAATAATCAAGGAACCAAAATCCAAAACCACAAAACATGTTTACTCCAGTTTTTTTTTTTTTTTTGGTGAGAGCCAAACTGCAAACCATCTGAATGTCTCACAGATGTTTTGGTGATTTATTTTGAATTATTCTGATGATATGTTTGGCAGATGCTTAAAGTTATAACCACTGAAATAATATGGAAATACTAAATGTTTATTGAAACAATACAAAGTAACATAAATACCACAATTATCACAATATTAAGGTACCTAAAAATTAAAAAAGGTTTTGTTTTTTTTTTTGAGAGAGTCTCACTATGTTGCTCTTGGTAGAGTGCTGTGCTGTCACAGCTCACAGCAATCTCAAACTCTTGGGCTTAGGTGATTCTTTTGCATCAGCCTCCCAAGTAGCTGGGAATACAGGTGCCTGCCATAACACCTGGCTATTTTTGTTGTTGTTGTACTTGTCGTTGTTTAGCAGGCCTGGGCTGGGTTTGAACCCGCCAGGCGCAGTGTATGTGGCCAGTGCCTAACCACTGAGCTATGTCACCATACCTAAAAAGAACTCTTTAATGGTATAGAATTTTCTCCTTTTCAAATTTTATATTATTTTCCATGAAAAACACAAATTATTACTATTAATATCTTACAGTTACAGAGCACTTTCTCTGTAGGTTCTGTGCAAACATTGCCTCATTCAACTTAGTTTTTAGAATTAACTTATGAGCTGGGTACCATTGCCATGCACATTTTACAGATGAAGACACTGATGCTTAGAGAGTTTACTTAGATTTCCCAAGGTAACAGTTCTAGTGGTAGAGTCAGGGTCTCAAGAATTTAACTCTTAATAATCTGCCTAATAATGATAATGATGTTACTGGTAATGACAATAATAGTTAATATCTTTGTCACTCTCAGCATATGCCAGGTACTGTTCTAAGTGCTTAGCTTTTGTCAACTCACTTAAACCTCACAATAACTCCATGAGGTAGGTTCTACTGTTATCCTCATTATATAGACAATTTTTTAATGACCGTCTTTGTCAGTATTAAAGCCACTTTTTGAGTTTAATAGCACATTTTCCCAGAAAATATCAACTTTGCTTCAATATAAGTTGCTCGAGAAATAAGACCTTTTCAAGTAAGAGTTGCTACAGTGACTGGAGATTTTATTCCCAGCTAAGTATCTCTCTGGAGTCTTTGTCTTACTCCAGGGGGTGCTTTGCATCTGGCAACACCTGCCATCCTAGAGCTTCCTCACCCTCATCCTGGGGAATCCCTCCATTCTCTCCAGGATGAAAAAGCATCAGCTTCCCAGATCCCGTGTCTTTCTTTGAATCAATTTATGAATTTGAGGGCCACTTCATTAGGTATCTTCTGGAGAAAAGGTATGCTGGGGATATCTTTATTAAGATCTTTAACATTTCTATTGTATTTCCATTCCTGCTATGATACTTTTAAATTCACATATGATATCTTTTTTTCTCCTTGGAAATATTAAAAGCAGCCTTTTTAAAGGGTTTCAGGTTAATATGAGGGTATAGGCCATTAGGTGACAATGTTCATGTTTGTTAGGTATGGTCCCTGCTGTATTTGTGCCCCTCACCTTGGAGATGTGCCACACATCCCCACATTGCGCCCATAAGGTAGGAGCATACCAACCCCCTCCTCAGTCCCTCAGCTTGAATTAAATTGAGTTTTTCTCTTGTGTCGATGTGTATTAGATCATCTACTGGCTTCATAATAGTATTGAGTACAATTGGATACTCACTTTTCTAGTCTTATGATATTTTACTAAGAATAATGTGTTTCAACTCCATCCAGGTCAACATAAAAGATGTAAGGTCACCATCTTTTTATGGCTGATTAGTATTCCATGGTATCCATATACCACAGCTTGTTAATCCATTCCTGGGTTGATGCCCACTTGGGTTGATGCCACATTTTGGTGATTGTAAATTGAGCTGTAATAAACAATCTAGCACAAATGTCTTTATGATAAAATGCTGTTTTTTTCTTCTGGGTAGATACCCAGTAACGAGGTTGCAGGATCAAATGGAAAGTCTACTTTGAGGTCTTTGAGAATTCTCTATACTTCTTTCCAAAGAGGCTGTATGAATTTGCAACCCTACCAACAGTTGAAGACTTTGTTTTCACATTTTATAGAATATCCTTCCAGTTTCCTTTTCATTTTTGTTCTCTATATTGCATATTAGAAAGCTAGAATCACCTTACACGTCTGATGATTCTTGGTTGTCTGCTTCTGTTGAGGAATGGAGCACTAACAAGCTTCTGGGAAGCTCAGATGCTTCCCACACCATTTTTGATGATAAGTGAATCTTAAAAGAAGAAATTATATCTTAAAATCTGGGGGGATGGCTCAGTGCCTATGGCTCAAGTGGCTAAGGCGCCAGCCACATACACCTAAGATGGTGGGTTCAAATCCAGCCTGGGCCTACCAAACAATAATGACAGCTGCAACCAAAAAATAGCCAGGCATTGTACAGACACCTGTGGTCCCAGCTACTTGGGAGGCTGGGGCAGGAGACTCTCTTGAGCCCAGTAGTTGGAGGTTGCTGTGAGCTGTGATGCCACGGCACTCTACCCAGGATGAGAGCTTGAGGCTCTGTCTCAAAAAAAAAAAATCTGGGGGGATGACTACAGCATATTACTAAGTATAAAAAATAAGGTAGAGAGAAATATGTATTGTGAAATTCAATTTCTGTAAAAGACAAAATCAAAGCAAATAAAAATTCTCATTTATCAATATATAGGTCCGTGTGAGCAGGAAGAAAGATGCAGAAAGGTCTGTTCTCAAAATAGACTTTCCATTTGATCCTGCAACCTCATTACTAGGTATCTACCCAGAAGAAAAAAACAGCATTTATCATAAAGACATTCTTTATTCTTCTAATAAAAAAAAGTCTCAAGAATTTTTTTTTTCTGCAAACAAGTCTGCAGTAAATAGCCTTGTCATTCTATCCTCACACACATTTTTATTTCTAGGAATTGATTTGCTAGTATGATAAGCTGGGGAAATTCATGCTTTAAAATTTTTATAAATACACTTTGGGAGGCTGAGGCAGGTGGATAGCTTGAGCTCAGGAGTTCAAAACTAGCCTGAGCAAAAGCAAGACCCTATTTCTAAAAAGAAAAAAAAAATAGCTGGGCATTGTGGCAGGCACCTATAGTCCCAGCAACTTGGGAGACTGAGCCTAAGAGTTTGAGATTGCTGTGAGCTGTGATACCATGTGCTCTACTAAGGGCAACAAAGTGAGACTTGTCTCAAAAAAAATTAATAAATATTGTTAATTGCTTTTTGTAAACCTATGACAATCCACCTTTCTACCAGTAAACTAGTAGTGAGTAGTGATATCTCATTTTGTCTTCTTTTTAATTATTTTGACAATTACCAACACTCAACCTCATTTCATATCCCTTGTGGCCTATTTTATTTCTTCTTTAGAATTTTCATTATTGCCCATTTTCGGATAGTTGTTTCATTTTGTTAAATAAAAAAGGACCTGGATATTAGGGATCTCAATTCTTTGTCAATTACATGTGTTACAGACATTTTTCCATGCATATTATTTTCTTTTTTATTTTATTTCTTCATCTCAAATTTTGAAAAATTTCCTCATGCTCACAATTTGATTTTAAATAGTTTCATGAAATTATTTAAGTTAAACTTTCAGTTTATGTGAGTTTATATATATTGTGAGAAGTCAAAGAATCCAAGCAACATATTCTCACAATCTGGGCATATTTTGCCCTTGTCATCTCTATGCCTGTTACTCAGATTATCCTGTTTTCAACATCCTTGAAGCCACCTCTGCAATACCAGGGACCAGTTCTGCTCCTTTTCTGTAGACATACTTGATGACAGATCCGGTCAATAATTTCTGTGCTGGAATATCTATTTATGTATAAATATCTGAGCGGCCTGAGCAGGTGGACCTCTTGACACCAGGATTTCAAGACATGTCTGAGATTTTGCTCAATTTATTTAATAATTCCTGGTGTTTTTTGATGGAGTCTTTGGGATTTTCTACATACAAGATTATATCATTAGCAAAAAGTGATAGTTTGACTATCAACTTGGATAGCCTTTCTTTCTGTCTCCTGCCTGATTGCTTTGGTTAGGATTTTCAGCACTATGTTGAGTAGAAGTGGTGATAGTGGCCAGTTCAAGTTCTTAGGGAGAATACTTTCACCTTTCCCCAGGTGGTCTGATGTTGGCTGTGGGTTTGTCATATATGGTTTTATAAATTTTGAGTTATATTCTTCCTATGCCTGGCTTTTAGAGGGTTTTGTCAGGAAAGGGTGCTAATTTTATTGAATGTTTTTGCTGCATCTATTGAGATGATCTTTGCTTTTGCTTTCATTTATGTGATGAATCACATTTTTTGATTTCCATATATTGAACCACACTTGCATCCCTGGGATGAAGTCAGGTGATGGTGGATTATCTTTTTGATATGCCATTTAATTCCGTTTGCTAGAATTTTATTCAGGATATTTGCATCTATATTCATAAGGAATATTTGTCTATGGTTCTCTTTTTTGTTGTGCTTTTTCTTGGTTTTAGTATCAAGGTAATATTGGCTTTTGATAATGATTAGGGGGAATTCCCTTCTTCTCAATGTTATGGAATAATTTCTGTAGGATAGCTATCAGCTCCTGTTTGTATGCCTTGAATGTCCTCTGTCTTTAAATGTCCCAGAAGGAGGGGAAGTTATCAAATTTAAAATAACTGATTATTGATTGCTCCAAACTATTTCTTCTATTCATTATAGTTTGAAGATTTGGGAAAGATAAAACCAAAAGCCTTAGAATTTCTTTCCATTAATGAAGGAATTTACTTCAGTTTAGCTGTTGATTTGCTTTCAACTTCCTAAGGAAGAATGCAGAATACTTCCTGGATTTTAGAATACAGGTTCTAAAATAGTTTTTAAGTTATTTTCCAACTTATTCCTCTTATCCACACTTTAACCCACCCAAGTGATATTTATTATTTAAATTTACAATGAACTAAAAAATGTTTTTTGTTTTAAAACTTTAGTTTTGTCTATGGAAGACAGTTAGATATGTGCCCAAATACTCAAAATTATTGGTTTCTGAGTGAGTAGTAGTCTTTAAATACATTTAGATAAGAATGATCTCTTGATCTCTCTCATCTGTTTTCATTGATAATATAGCTACTGAGTTATTTACTGAAGTGCCAATTACCTCAGATTGCAATCTAGGACATTGAAAGTAGATCTTTTTCTCTCTCTCTAGTTATCTGTCTGTTTTGTCTGTGATATGTTAAGCAAGTTTGGATTCTCTCAGTGAATGTGAAAACACCATGTAGATGGTCTTCTGGACTCTGAAACCCAAGTGAATGGAATTAGGAAACCAAGTTCACTTACATATTAATTTTATCAAAATAGTGTTTGGCACCAACTTGGCTGCTCCTCTTCTTCTTTTATTCTTGCCCCTCCCATTTTTCTCTTCTTATTCAGGCTCCCTTCCTGAATATTACTAGGTGTTTGAGAAATCAAATTTAATGCACGTTAACAAAATAGTGAGTTTAACATTTTTTTTTCAGAGAATACCTAATTCGAGGTTATTTGTGTAGTAGTCATTTGGTAACAGACTTGAATAGTCAGGTATCTACACAATAATCCAGCACATACTTGTGCTCACTCTATTTTAACTTCTGAGTTCCTATCTAACAATTCTGCCAAGATCACTTTCTTTTTTAAATTTTGTATTTCTTTTTCTTTAATATCACTTTTGTTCTAATCTTAGAGCTGTTTGTGTGATTTGCAAAGTATTAAAGGGCAAATTCAGAGCTCATTTTTACCTCTTTTTTGTTATATACTATTTCTGGAGGTGCTAAGTCAGTGTATCAGAGTTATTAATTAAACCATCAACGTGAAAGTTTTTAACTTTGAAACTTGAAAATTTCCTTTATTTTGACTAAGCTTTTTGCTGCTGGCTAAAAGTGAGTGCAAGCTGTGTATCTTCACAGAGTTATAGTTTTGGAGGGAGACTGGCCAACATAGAAGTTCTAGAGTCTAGAGTTCAAAGTTACTGGAGGCTACCCTGACTATGAACGCTATTACTGGCCCACTGGGATACCAGCCACTCTGTGGTTCCAGTTTGCTGTTTAGATTTCAAACTGCCTTATTCCTTACCAAAGTCAATGTAACCAAGAACCAGTGATGGGTGCAGAAGGCTCTCCCACCCACACCTACCCACTCTGTGGGGACACCGACAGTGCCCACCTAACCCTCTCTCTGCACCTGCTCCCCTAACCTGGGAGGTAGGAGAGTGGGAGCTGGATCCAGGGCTCTGTGCCACTGGGAGGATTTTATGACCTCTATTTCAAGGTGGACATTTAAAACCACTTCCTTCTGTCTGGGTTTCACATCATCAGCACCACAGTAAAAATCACTGCAACACGTAGGGTCACGTTGCAACACGTAGGGTGTCATGATGTTATGTCAGGAACATTCTGAAAGCTGCCTTGGTGCTAAATCTCCTTCCGTATGTGGCACTTTATAGTTGGCAAAGCTCTTTCATCAGCATCCCATCCAATCTTGATAAGGTTCTAATGTGTGAGTAGCTTAATTTTTTCAAAACAAAGATGAACACACTGAGGTTTAATGATATATTGAGGGTCATATAGTAAATGGTAGATTATTTTGCTCTGTGTCTATAGTCCATAAGATGAAACAGATTGTAGACATACCCACAAGTAGCACTTTTTCCTATAATTTCTATAATAGGAATAAACTTTTAATAACACATTAGGAATAAAACTCAAATGCAAATCTTCCTCTGAGCATGGGGAAACATTAACAACTGGGTACCGTGTGCCTGTACATATTCAAAATATTAAACTAATTCTAGAATCATAGATTTAATTTAAGACATGGTAGTTAAAAGTTCTAGGTTAAAATTAATTTTGGTAAAAATGTATATCTGCATATGTATACATATCAACTTAGAAAATATGTGGATTTAAGTTTTTTGCCATTTTTGGTTATCCATTTTATGTGCTGTGCTCATATCTGTTGCCATACCGTTACTCTACTTCAAGCTGCGCCATGATTTTTAATTACTTTATGCCTCATTTGTAGTCATTAATCATTAACTAAGACTGTTTAGCCAGTAAAGAACTTTCATGAAAAAAATTACAGAGTTTTTGAACATGGTTCTAAGAATAGTTCAATTTTCACAACTAGTATCTGAACCTCACATCTATCACAAGAACCATAAAACTTGTTTTCGTTTAACAGAATGATTATATATTCACAGTAAATAAGTAGCATAAAAACAATTGATATATGTCTAATTCCTGTATGAAAATGTGTGCATATTCATTGACTTATTAAGAAATTTCCTGGATTTAGAAGTTCTGAATCTACTCTACTTATTTTTTTTTAATTAAATAATAGCCATGTATATTAATGCAATCATGGGGTATAGTGTGGTGTTTTCATATATAATTTGAAATATTTTCATCAAACTGATCAAAATAGCCTTCATGTTATTTTCTTAGTTATTGTGTTAAGACATTTATATTCTACTTTTAGAAAGAGTCACTTGTACCCTTGTAAGATAAACCATAGAGGTGATCCCACCAATCACTCTCCCTCCACCCATTCCCCCCCCCCATATTCTTAGGCTATAATTAGGTTATAGCTTTCATATGAAAGCTATAAATTAGTTTCATAATAGGACTGAGTACATTGGATACTTTTTCTTTCAATCTTGAGATACTTTGCTAAGAACATTTTCCAGCTCCGTCCATGTAAACATGAAAGAGGTAGTCTCCATCTTTCTTTAGGGCTGCATAATATTTCACAGTGTACATGTACCACAATTTAACCCACATGATCCATTGGTGGGTTAATGGGCACTTGGGCTTCTTCCATGACCTAGCAATTATGCATTGGGCTGCAATAAACATTCTGATACAAAAATCTTTGTTGTAATGTGATTTTTGGTCTTCTGAA
Organism: Galagoides demidoff; assembly: GCA_963574575.1. NCBI lineage: Eukaryota > Metazoa > Chordata > Mammalia > Primates > Galagidae > Galagoides > Galagoides demidoff. Next base: position 12,671 of record CAUYQV010120778.1, read on the forward strand.
TGTTTACCTAATAAAGGAATTATAGGATCAAATGGCAGGTCTATTTTTAGTTCTCTAAGTGTTCTCCAGATATCTTTCCAAAAGGAACAAATTAGTTTGCATTCCCACCAGCAGTGTAGAAGTGTTTCCTTTTCTCCACACCCACGCCAACATCTCTGGTTTTGGGATTTTGTGATATGGGCTAATCTTACTGAAGTTAGGTGATATGTCAAAGTAGTTTTAATGTGCATTTCTCTGATGATTAAGGATGGTGAGCATTTTTTCATATATCTGTAGGCCATGAGCCTATCTTCTTTAGAGAAATTTCTATTCAAGTCCCTTGCCCACTCTGAGATGAGATCACTTGTTTTTTTCTTGCTAATACTTTCAAGTTCTCTATGGATTCTGGTTATTAAACCTTTGTCAGAGGCATAACCAGCAAATATATTCTGCCATTCTGAGGGCTGTCTATCTACTTTACTTACTGTGTTCTTGGCTATGCAGAAGCTAAGTGTATTTTTGATGTTACTTCAATTGCCCGAGGGGTCCTCCTCACAAAATTATCACCCAGGCCGATTTCTTCAGTGTTTTCCCTACACTTTCTTGTAGTATTTTTATAGTTTCATGTCTTAAGCTTAAATCTTTAATCCAGTGAGAGTCTATCTTAGTTAATGGTGAAAGGTGTGGGTCTAGTTTCAGTCTTCTACAGGTCACCAGCCAGTTCGCCCAGCACCATTTGTTAAATAGGGAATCTTTCCCCCACTCAATATTTTTAGTTGGCTTGTCAAGATCAGTTAATGGTAAGTAGCTGAATTCATCTCTTGTCTCTCTATTCCTTTCCATCTCTGTCTCTCTATTCTATTTTTGTGCCAGTACCATGCTGTTTTGATCACTGTTGATTTACAGTATAGTCTGAGGTCTGGTAGTATGATTCCTCCTGCTTTGTTTTTATTTCTGAGTAATGTCTTGGCTATTTAAGGTTTTTTCTGATTCCATATAAAACAAAGTATTGTTTTTTCAAGATCTTTAAAGTATGACAGTGGAGCTTTAATAGGGATTGCATTAACATTATATATTGCTTTGGGTAGTATGGACATTTTAACAATATTGAGTCTTCCCAGCCATGAGCATGGTATGTTTTTCCATTTGTTAACATTTTCAGCTATTTCTTTCCTTAGAGTTTCATAGTTCTCTTTATAGAGATCTTTCACATCCTTTGGTAGATAAACTCCCAAATACTTCATCTTCTTTGGCACTACTGTGAATGGAATGGAGTCCTTGACTGTTTTTTTCAGCTTGGCTGCTGTTGGTATATATAAAGGCTACCTTGAAATATGAATATATTCATATTTATGAGTGTTGATTTTGTAACCTGAGACACTGCTGTATTCCTTGATCACTTCTAAGAGTTTTGTAGTAGAATCCCTGGTGTTTTCCAGATATACAGTCATATCAGGTCTGAAGAGTAAAAGTTTGATCTCTTCTGACCCTATATGGATACCTTTGCTCGCCTTTTCTTCCCTAATTGTGATAGCTAAGTCTTCCATTATAATGTTAAAAAGCTGTGGAGACAATGGGCAACCTTGCCTGGTTCCTGATCTGAGTGGAAATGATTTCCATTTAACTCCATTAAATACAATATTGGCTGTAGGTTTGCTGTAGATGGCCTCTATCAGTTTAACAAATGTCCCTTCTATACCAATTTTCTTAAGTGTTCTGATCACGAAGGGATGCTGGATATTATCAAAAGCTTTTTCTGCATCAATTGAGAGAATCATGTGGTCTTTGTTTTTTAATTTGTTTATGTGATGAATTATATTTATAGATTTACGTATGTCGAACTATCCTTGAGATCCTGGGATAAACCCCACTTGGTCATGGTGTATAATTTGTTTGATGTGTTTCTGGATTCTGTTTGTTAGGATCTTATTGAATATTTTCACATCAATATTTATTAGTGATATTGGTCTATAATTTTCTTTTCTTGTTGGGTCTTTTTCTGATTTGGGGATCAAGGTGATGTTAGCTTCATAGAATGTGTTGGTTAGTATTCCATCTTTTTCTATATTTTGGAAAAGGTTGAGTAATATAGGTACTAGTTCCTCTATAAAGGTTTGGTAGAATTCTGATGTGAAGCCATCTGGTTCCAGGCTTTTCTCTTTAGGAATATTTTGTATAGTTGATGCTATTTCAAAACTTGATATAGGCCTGTTTAACATTTCTTGATTCTGGCTAAGTTTTGGGAGTGGCATGCTTCCAAGTATTGGTCGATTTCCTTCAGATTTTCATATTTCTGGGAATAAAGTTTCTTATAATATTCATTAAGGATTTTTTGAATTTCTAAGGGGTCTGTTGTTATTTCATCTTTAGCATTTCTGATTGATGAGATTAGAGATTTTACTCTTTTTTTGTTGGTTAGGTTGGCCAAAGGTTTATTTATCTTATTGACCTTTTCAAAAAACCAACTTTTTGATTTATTGATCTGTTTTATAATCCTTTTATTTTCAATTTCATTTAATTCTGTTCTAATTTTGGTTATATGTTTTCTTCTGCTGGTTTTGGGATTGGAATGTTCTTCCTTTTCCAGTTTCTTGAGATGTCCCTTTAAGTTGTTAACTTCTTTTTCTGTTCTCTTCAGGAAAGCTTGCAATGCTATAAATTTCCCTCTTAAGACTGCCTTTGAGATATCCCAGAGGTTCTGATAACTCGTATCTTCATTGTCATTTTGTTCTAAAAATTTGGTGATTTCCTTCTTGATCTCATCTCTGACCCATCTATCATTCAGCATAAGGTTATTTAGCTTCCATGTTTCTGTATGAGTCTGCAGATTCCTTTTGTTACTGAGTTCAACTTTTATTCCATGATAGTCTGAGAACATGTATGGAATAATTTCTATTCTTTTAAATTTGCTGAGTTTAGACTTGTGATGTAAGATGTGATTGATTTTGGAATATGTTCCGTGGACTGATGAGAAAAATGTGTATTCAGTTTTGTTAGGATGAAATGTTGTGTAGATGTCTGTTAAATACAAAAGTTGAATAGTTAAATTTAAATCTAAAATTTCTTTGCTAAGCTTCTGATTGGATGATCTATCCAACACTGCTAAAGGAGTGTTAAAATCTCCAACTATGATGGAGCTGGGAGAGATCAAGTTGCTCATGCCTGTTAGAGTATCTCTTATAAATTGAGGTGCATTCTGGTTGGGTCCATAAATATTGATAATTGAGATCTCATCATATTGAGTATTATCCTTAACAGATATAAAGTGGCCATCTTTGTCTTTGCTTATTTTTGTTGGTTTAAAACCTAATGTATCTGTGAATAAAATTGCAATGCCTGCTTTTTTCTGCTTCATTTGCCTGGAATATAGATGACCATCCTTTCACCCTGAGTCTACTTATCTTTTAAGGTAAGATAAGATTCTTGTATACAGCAGATGTCTGGTCTGAGTTTCTGTATCCATTTAGCCAATCTGTGCCTCTTTAGAGGACAGTTTAAACCATTTATATTGATTGAAATTGTTGGAATTTGATCAAAAGTTTCTGAGTGAGTTTACTTTTGTGGTGGAGGATTACACTGGTCATTATGGAAGATATGTCTGAGAAAATCCTGGAGAGTGGTTTAGTTATGGCAAACATGTAGTTGTCGTTAAAGTATTTAATTTCTCTATCATAAATGAAACTCAGTTTAGCTGGATACAGGATCCTGGGTTGAAAGTTATTTTGTTTTAGGAGATTAAAAGTCGATGACCACCCTCTTCTAGCCTGAAAGGTTTCGGCCGAGGAATCTGCAGTAATTCTAATATTCTTTCCCTTGTAGGTTATGGTTTTCTTACATCTGACTTCTTTCAGAATTTTCTTTCATATTAACTTTAGTGAAGTTAATTATGATGTGCCTGGGGGATGTCTTATTCTGGTTGAGTTGTGCTGGGGTTCTGAAACTGTCTGCTCTCTGAATTTCAGAATCTCTTGGCACATCTGCAAAGTTTTCTTGCATAATTTCATGAAGAGCCTCTGTGTTTTGTGAAGCAACTTCGTCACCTTCAGGGATTCCTATAAGGTGAATATTAGTTTTCTTCAAATTATCCCAGAGCTCTCTGAGATAACGATCTGTTTTTGCTCACCATTTCTCTTCATCTTTGAGTGCTTGGGCATGTTCAAAAGCTTCATCTTTAGTGTCAGACAGAGATCCTTTCTTCTGCCTGCTCCACTCTGTTAGCGAGGGATTCTACTGAATTTTTCAGATCCTTGAGGGTGGCAAACTCTTGCCTCAATATGTCAAAATCTTTGGTCATTTTATCTTTGAAATTGTTGAATTCTTGAGACATCTTTTGAATAATCCCTTGAAATTGTAATTCCCTCATTTCTTCCATTTTGTTGATCTTATTTGCTATCCAGACTTTGAGCTCTATTTCTGACATTCAGCCATCTGTTTATGGATAGGGTCTTCAATTGCATCTGCCATGTCCTTCCTGGGGGCTGGGGGTTTGATCTACTCTGGTTATTCATGTTGCCAGAGTTTCTCTGCTGAGTTTTTCTGCCCCATGCTTAATTTATACCTTTTGGCTTTTCTCCTAGAGCTTTACCAAGAACCTGTTCAGCGCTATGGCCTGAGAAACTGGAGGCTTCCTTGGTTTGGTGGGGCTAAATCGCTCTGTCTTATTTTCAGCTGGTCTCTGTTCTACCCTAGTAAATTAGTTACTCTGGGTTGAAGTCTCCACTGTGGAGAAATACCAGCAATTAAGACACCCTGCCCCCCATAGACAACAATTGGAAAATGAAAATCACACCTTCCCACAACCACACACCCAGGGTAGCATTTTGGATAGTCCTTGGGTGATTGGCCCAGTCTAAGAGGTCCAAATCAATTGTCTCAGTCAGCACTGGACTCACGTGGGAGTTCAAAGAGTCTCTGGCAACTAGATAGCGGGGGTCTGTTGGCAGCTCAGGTATGACTAGCTCTGGTGCCTTGTGAGGTCATAAGGACCAACCCGGCAAATAAATTCGTCTGGGAACTTTGATGCCTCCTTCCCCACCTTGCACATCTGTCACACCCAGTCACTGGTAACCCCAATGGGGCTGGGGCTGTGACCAAGTTCCCCCCAATGAGCAAATGCCCCAGGGGTTTACGCCTGCCTGAGTCAGGGAGAGATCTATGTCTCCTCAGCCAGGTCTCTGTTCCCGGCCACTATCAGCAGGGGGAGGTGAGGCCTGACAACCTCCAGTGCTTAATGGAGGCAGGGCAGTTCACTCAGTTCCAGCCCCGCTCCTGATTGATGTTGCTGGCAGAACAGCGCAACTTCGCAGAGTTTGTTTCTGTCCTGGTTGTCAGATGCTACTTGAGGTGACAGAAACCACATCTCTGGTCTGGGCAGTGGCAAGCAGTTGGAGCTCACACTGAACTGTCAATTCCTACCTCTGCCTGCCTGCCTTTGTTTCATCTAAGATTCCCTGGGGGTCAGGTGCATCTCAGCCTCAGTAATGTGGAGCTCTGATACAGCCTCTCCCTGGAAGTCTGCCTGCTGCAAGCATATTCTGGTCCCCGTGCTTCTTTATTAACATCCCAGATCTGTCCACCAGTAGCTGCCACTGGAAAAGGTGCCTGGCTTCCTCTGGTTGCCCAGAGAAACAGGGCATGTCTGTCCAGGATAGCTGCCCCGGGGGGCGGGGGGTGAGCCTTATTGTTGCCTCCACTGCTGTGTTCTACACCTGGGGCGCTGCCACTCCTGAATGGTTCCCTTTCTGCTGACCATCCTTTCCTTAATCTCGTGGCAGAGAATCAGCACAGCTGAGCAAGGGCCCTTCCCCATCTACACCTCTCAGGGTGAGAATGGAGGGGAGTGCTGAAAGTTCAGAGTTGCATGTAGAGAGTATATCCAGTTTTATACAGTTTTATGCCTGGCAGGAGAGTGCCATGGCACCCTAATACAGGTAGGAGGTCCAGATTATTAGAGGGTCTCTCCCATGGGATGGAATAGAAGGATGTTTGGACTCTGCTTGCTTGTTGGTATGGAGTTTACTGTGAGCCCTTCTCATGGGGGAGGGGACTCCCGTCCGCTTGGTGATGGATTCAGTACCTTTGTATCTTTGGGGTCGCAGCTCGCCTCAGCAGGGATGTTATGCATTCTTCAACCTTCTCTCTTGGCTCAGCTCCTAATCATCAGCTTACTTGCTAAACTTCTATCTTTTAACTCTCCTTCTGGATGGGAGCCTCTGTGGAAAGCTGGATGCAGTCTGCCATCGGCACCTGCAGCCTACTTTTACTTTTAAACGCCAATCTACTCTACTTATAAATCTGAGTTTATCCTTCATAATACTATAGGTTTTTACCCTGGAATTTTGATACATTTTATAAAAATAGAAAATATATGTAGTGGAAATGAAAGTAGAGATAGAAGACTTCAAATACTATAGCCTGGTGTGTGTGTTCAGGTAAAGTGGAGGGTCTCCTCCACTGGACAACAATGCCTGTGGGTTAAAAAGATACACAGACATACAAGAAAGCACAAGAAGTTTATTTCTTCAATGAGAGAGGTGACATAAAGTAGAATGATTAAGAAGGAAGATTAACTGGGCTCAATTCCCCATGTGATATTCAACATCTTATCCAGATTTCCCTTGGATTTTAAATGTTTGCTTGAAAAATAATCTCATATCAATTTCTATTTCTTTTGGAAAGTGCTCATGCGTAATTGACTGATAACATCTCTGCAGAACAGAATCAATGACATTGCCCAGTCTGTGCTGTAGAGGGTGTGGGATGGAGGTGGCTGAAGACTGCTGGCAGGGAAGGCATCAGTATAGTCTCAAAATGTCAGGATGGTACGGATGCTGCAATGGGAAAGAAAAGACACTGTGTTAGCAATGAGGATAGTCCACACTTGTGCAGGTGAGAGTGCCCCTGAGATGATTCGGTGAAAATCTGTGTTCCCAGCCACTCCACTCCAATCCCTGTGCATTTGGGTCAAATCAAATAAAAAGATAGTTCATCTTTTTTTGTTGTTGTCTCTTGTGTTTTTTCCAATCTTATGCTTGTTTACAACATCCTCAATATGACTGCCATTTAGACTTCAATTCTACATTAGCATCCTCAAAAAAAAATCACTTCTGACTGCTCTTATTCCTGGGAAATGAAGGAATGTAAAACAACAATGGGTAATACAGTGTTCTTAAGTACTAAGTTTTCCTATTTGTTAGATACTTTCTAGATACTTTTCATGCCTTATCGCATGTAACTCTCAACCTAAACAACAATACTACGAGGTAGTCTTTCTTTTTTTTATTTTACATATTATAAATACTGAGATGTAGAGAGATTTATAATTTTATCCGGGTCATACATCTAATATGGAATGTTGGGATTCAAAATTGTGTGAATATAAAATTGTATAAATTACAAGATTCTAGTCTGGAAGAACTGATAATTTAATAAAGTGAAGGCCATGCTGAAAATTTAATAGAGCTTTGATACAGAGATGTTTAAGGATTCTTAAAAGTAAATAATAAAGCTAATTTGTATTAATTCTAAGAGATTTCATTCTTATAAAGATTAGAAATACAACATTTATGCTTGGCATTACACATTTTACCCTTTCTAAAAACCATTCTCTGATGGATAAATTTTAAGAAAAGATGGTCTTCATGCTTCTTTAAAATTTTTTACATAAATATGTATGACAAGTATAACCATGTATGTACATAACTTTGAAATAGTATACAGAAGAAAGCAAAATAATGTGTACTCTTACAACCTAGAAATGACCACTGTTAATATTTTCTTAAATTTTAATCAACTTTTTTCTAGACATGTGTACATGTTTTACTGGTCTTTTTGAAAATTTGGAATCGTATTATATACTCAATTTGTATTCTGCATTTTATGAACCTTAGATTACATCAGGGGAATTTCCCATTGTAATGAAATCATTTCTTTCTAATGACTTCATTTATTTCTAATACATGATTGGCATTTATTTAATAATTCTCTTAATGTGGAACTTCCAGGAGGTTTCTAATTTTTTATAATATAGATAATAGGTAAAAACTCTTATGTGCATATGTATGTTTGAATATTTGATTATTACTATAGAATAGTTTTCTAGAAATGAAATTGCTTAGACAAGAACCTAAGTTTTTTCCAAGATGAATGACCCAACTGCTTTCTTAAAAGGATGTAACAATTAATATTCCTACAAGTAGCATACGCAGGTAGATACTCATGTCACTTTATCCTTACCAATACTAAGCATTATAATTTTTGATCTTTGCTTATTGGTAGATTCATGATATTAAAATTTCCTATTTAATTGTATGATACTCTCATAATGTGAAAATAGGTACCCTTAGTGAATTCTTCTGTTGTTCAACACTGCTCTCTGTGTTTGGTCATCTCTATGTTCACCATTGTCTTTCCAACCTAATGATGGTAATGATGATAACTAACATTTGATGACTACTATAGTCCATATCCACACACATACACACACATATGTACTTTGGAGGGGAGTATAGTTTAATAGAAATTGAACTGATTTTCTAACAACTAGATTTTTGAATTCTAGTTCCCCTGCCTATTACGGGCATGGTTTTGGCCTAAACATGTTCTGTCCGAGTCTCAGTTTCTCCTTTTTCAAACATTGAAGTTGAAACTGGCACATCAACATGGTTTGGGACTCACATAAGAAATACAAATAAGAAAATCAGTATAACAGCTGGTGCTCTGTAGACACTTGTTTCTTTCCTTCCTCAAGAATATTTGTCTGATGAAGTATCTAGTCTAATATTTTATAGGAGTGCCTGGGAAATATTGTTGGGTTGAAAAATCTCATGAGAGGAAGCATAGGGTAGCAAAAAAAGCATGGACTATGGAGGGATAAGGCAGGGGCTGGATATAACTGCCTATTACGAGTTCTGCTTTGTATAAATGCAGGTGACAAAATTCCTCTTACTAGATGACAGTGTTAAATGTTAAAAGTAGGAAATAGAATTTGCTGAATTTTCTAATATTTACAAAAAAGTAAGACAAATTTAAAATAGCATGTTGTACATTTCTCCTTTATAGAGACTTTTATATGTAAAAAAAAAAACCCTCTTTTTAAGTTACAAAAACAAACAAAAAATAAAACATCTGAATAGAAAAAAAAATCATAGTGTAGTGCTACCTTTTCCCATAATGAAAATGTTGGGGATGTCTTGAGTATAATTTAAATTCACAGCCGCTAAATGTGAGCCTTATTTAGGTGCCAGGCAGAGGCTTCAGTGACTCCATGTTGTAATTACTATTGTGTGACCTGATCCTTGTTTTGGCAAAGATGACTATTCTCTTGTAAAGTAGGGCTGAGTGGCTCTCATTATTCAGATTTGTTGTAACCAACTTAATTTGGCTTCAATAAAATAGGAAGCTTCCCACAATATTATCTTACATTCTCTACATGTGAGGACTGAACTGATAAAGGAAAATCAGGGCACTCTAATTTTTTCTCTTCCTTCTACTTTTTCATCCTTGGTCAGTCAAGCCATTACCACAAACAAACAAACAAACAAACAGACAAAAAACTTAAAATCTACCTCTTTCCAGAGCGAAGCAGATCAAATCCTTCATTTATTTTTTCAAAAGGTAGAACACTGGTTATTAGTGTATCCAATGAAAACTTCTTAGCCATAAAATCAGCCACAAGTTTGGGGACAGAATCTTTACTCTTATAGCCTGAAAAAAAGACAACATTGTTAGACTCACCAGGGTAAGTAAGAAAATTGGGGAGAAGACTTTCTAAGTAATATTAAAATGAAAGTTTATGAAGGTTCTGCATTCCTCAGACTACCATTACTGAAGTCAAAAACTACAGAGTGTTCCATAGCCTTTGACTTTCATAGCAGTGCTTTGACTTAAAAAAAAAAATCTCCCCAGGTAAACAAGGGTCCTTAGTCCTTACAGGGACACCAGAAATGTCTGCCTTGGGACCTTCTGCCTTCTTCAGTTCCACATAGTAGATTTGGAGCCCACAGATACCACAGGAGTTTTGATTACTTCTTGACCTTGTTGCTTTTTAGAACCTGACCTTGTCACTTGTATAAGGGGAGATAATCTGATGTTAGTGAGAATTCGGCCCCCAAACATTACTACATACCACCAAAAACACCTCCTTTCCAGGTGCGTCCCAACAACAGCAGTATAGGGTTCATTGAGAGGTTTTGAGAATAAGGAGGGACCCCTACAACGACACTTGTGCCACATGCCTCATGACAACATAACAGAGCAGCCATCTGGAATAAAAGCATTAATAATTAATATCACCAAAGTGGACTCTCTGATCATATTTACTGCGAATGTACAGTATCATGCTGTATCGATTTAGCTGGATTGTATGTAAGTGTGTGCAGGGACGAGGTGATGTCTTGGCTTCTTTTTACCCCTTTGTGCCTAGGATAGTGCTATGGATTTAGGAAATGCTGAATGAAAGAATGGATGAATGCAGTTGTGTATGCTTAACGCTTCCTTGTAAAGTAATAAAGAGGCAAACATCATTACAAATGAATCTACATTCTGGTTCCTTAAATAAGAGTACTGTTTGGTTCTCAGGCAATCTATGAGTTGGTGAATTTATTTTTCCTTGATTTTTCATTGATTTATTAAGAATATGATTTGAACCCTTTGAACCCTTTGAACTAGATTGTTTGATAGTGAAAAAGATATAATGACTGCATCATCACCTTGTCTCTTTCCCACTGGATTGTTTGGATACCTGTTCTTTTTATACCTGGACATGTTTTAAACATTTTCTTAATGTGTGTGGATTTTACTTTAAAGTACACTTCTTATTCCGGAACCTCAAAAGACAGTCCAGAATGTCTTTTCCCTCTAGTCAGCTTTTGAACATGTTCTGTAGTAAGAAACTGTTTTAGGATTCCCAAGACATATCACAATTAGTCCTTTGATTTTGGATTATTACATATGGAAGACTGGGTGTCCTCAGAACATGTGGGTATCAGGCACTGGTATCTTCAAACAAAGTTAACAATCTAGTTCCACATGAGAAAGGAGAGGGAAAAAATAGAAAAGGAGTATAAGAAGAAAAGCAGCTTTGGAAAAGTTGGATTCTCTTGACACTGATGTGTGAATAGCATATTGTCCCAGATAAAGGCTACAAAGGGCTTTACTTTCAGGGTGCTACTCCCCTTTACCACACTGCCTGGACTTAGAGGAGAACCTGAACATGGGGATTTGTTGGTCTCTGCAGACTTTTTCAGTAGGATTCGAGAGAAGTCAGTGTAGGGAAAATACAGCTGGAGTGTGTTTCCCATTGCACGTGGTGGTATTTGTAATTATTTGAAAGTAATGGGATGCATATTCCAAAGGTGATGTCAGCACTGCAAGATTGGGGATAGTATTCACTTTAGTAATGCCTGCTGACATTTATTGAGAGCTTTACCACATGACAGGTACCAGTGTTCTAGGTATCTTACATGTATGATATCATGTAATCTATACACAATGCATTAAGATATGTATCTCATAAATTTGGGAGACGTTATATCTGTTCAATTTTTAAAATACTCATTTCAACACATATTCAGTACCAGCTGTGTGCCTGGTGCTCTCTGTCTGGTAAATATAGTGATACATTAAAGCAGTCACTTTCATTGGGGCATATTTTGGTTAATAAAATGATATTTGATCTAAAATTGCTCATTCTTTTTGGCCAGTGTGTGATATGTAAAAATAAATTGGAATACATTAAAGCATATAAACAACTGTTGAGCCATTTTTGGTAAGAATGTGGGGAATGAAACTTACCAATTTGGGAACAGAATGTATATTATTCATATTTACTTAAGTTTCAAGTTTTTACCAGTAATTAATAAAGTAAATCTGTAATGGTTCAATTAAAAAACAAACCCTTTTTTTTTCAAGAGGAAATATTTCTTGACACAGCCTTGTTTAGTTGATGGAACAAAAGATTTCTCAGTAAAGCAAACAAGCCTGGTAAAAGTAGGAGATGCAAAATTGCCGTTCATTATTTTAACAATATTCTTTATACAGAGTATTTATATTCTGAAGTCTAAAAGCACACTCCAGATTGCAGACACAGAAATCTCAAGGCACATCCTGTACATACCATAGTGTCAAGCCGACCAATGACCTCAAATGAAAAATCCACTCCTCCGTCAGTCATTTCCGCTATCACCTCCTGGATGGGCTTCTTGTAGTCTTGTGGGTTGATGCATTCAGTGGCACCCGCCTCTTTGGCCTTTGCAAATTTATCTTTATTGATGTCCACGGCAATGATCCTGGATGCTCCAGCTGCTTTACAGCCTATGATAACAGACAGGCCAACTCCTCCCAGGCCAAACACAGCACAGGTAGAGCCCCGGGTGACCTGTGTTTTCAGAAAAGGCAAAAATAGATTAAGTAACGATTGTTAGAACATGCCTCAGCTTTATTAAGTGCCATGCCTTGTCCATTATCAAGAGCTACTCAGACTTGCATGTCAATCTGTTGTCAAGAGCTCCTTTGGCTTTAGTTATCTCATGTTTAAATGGAGGGGGTTGAACTACTTGGGGGTTCTCAAACTTTCCATATTAGAGGCGTTTGAGGGGCATAAAAGAAATTTCTCACTACTGAGGCCACAACCATTGCCAATTAAATCAGCATCTCTGTAGGTGGGGCCCGTTCCCCGGGTGACTCCAATGGGAAGCCCAGGCTGGGAACCCAGGACTGGATGATCTTTGAGTTTTAGATGTCAGTGACTGCAATCTTGAAGAGAATCTCATTGCTTAAATCCATTGATAGCCAGCTTTACCCACAGGCAATTTGTGGAAATGAAATTAGTGGAAAATGCTACTTAAGGACACTCAAAAATTATCCAATCAATATCTTAATAATTGACTCCACATTTCATTAGTTAAGACAAGTATAGTCAAGACCAGTATATCCCTGCATTACAAAATACATAATAATTAACAAAAAAAATGGTCTATATTTTAATAACGAGTAAAATCTATTACTGAGTACTCAGCTTCTGCTCTACAGGTAGGCTCACTGAGACCACCTGCCAATTCTCAAAAGACTAAGTCCAAAAGTCACAGAAATCTGGGCAAGATGTGCTCTAAATTGTTTAAATCAGCTAAAGACTATTAAACAAACCTTGTCTTCTACAGTCAGCCTTAGGGTATCTACTCACTTATTCAATCACTAAATGTTTCTCTGTACTGTGTGGTACAGGACTACTTTCTCCCTTATTTAGAAAAAACGACTACTTTCTCCCTTATTTAGAAAAAACTAAGGGTTGTGATGGGATTTAAAAGTGCTAACGATTATGTAGTGTGATTTAAGATTAAGCAGGAGATTGGCGGTGAATATTCTAGCATCAGCTCTCATGCTAAGCAGCAATGAGCTTTGTGTCTCTGGATCCCAACGTATGAAGGGCACTCATAGACTTTCAGCCTGTTGGGAAGAGGAGACTTTAAAGAATTTTTCCTTGAAGTTGACCACTTCTGAGGGGTAGGCGAGTGTGTGTGTGTTCACAGAGGGGGAGGAGTTGTAGCAGTGAATTCCTATAATGAGTGAATTAAGTATATAACTGTATTACTTTTCTTAGAAAAATCAACTGAGTGGGTGACTTTGGGTTTGGAGATCTATCGTAAGGCTTTCAGATCTACCGGCGATCCTAATGGGGGGAGTGGTGGATCTTCAAAGGGAAACTTCATTTCATTTATCTTTGCTGCCTCAGAACCAAGCAGAACCTCTGTGCCTAACATATGTCTAGGTGATCTCTAATTGTGGAATAAAGGACTACAGGAGTTCTCAGCCCTGAAATTTAATAATCACAAAAGGAAAAAACGTGAAAGAGTAATTATCGAAAGTGAAATCTTAGTTTTTCTTAACCAAGTACGAACAGCTTTTTCTCTGTGATAAAGAGCTGAATTTTCTAAGATATGCTGTCACTTCCTTCTTGGGACTGTTTTTCTGCTATAATCAACACCTCACATCT
>CAUYQV010120779.1:0-24435 GCA_963574575.1 Galagoides demidoff
TGCCTGTTGTCCCAGCTACTTGGGTGGCAGTGGCAGGAGACTCGCTGGAGCCCAGGAGTTGGAGGTTGCTATGAGCTGTGATGCCATGGAATTCTACCCAGGGGGATAGCTTGAGGCTCCGTCACAAAAAAAACAAACCCCCCACCCACCCCCCCACCCGGCCCCCCCCCCGCGGGGCACGGGGGGGCCGGGGGGGGGGAGGATGGATGAAGAGAATGATATTGTGAGGATCACGCCTATGATTTATCCTATTAGGGTACATGTGAATTTGTCTAAAGGTTGAATATAAATGTCTTAACACAACAATTATGAGAAATACATGATGGCTATGTTAGCCAGTTGGATGAGAGTTTTCCAGACTGCATATGGAAGCAACACATTGTATCCTATGATAGAAGTAATGTACACAGTTATGATCTAATAAAAAAAAACAAAGAAGAAGAATATATATTCTGCTCTTGCTGGATAAGTATTCTGCAGGTGTCTGGTAGGATTGGCTTATGGCATTGTATGTCTTCTGATTCCTTGTTGATGTTCTTCCTAGTTGTTCTATCCATATTGAAAGTAGGGTATTAAAGTTTCCAGATGTTATGGTTGAGTGGTTGGTCTACTGTTTTCATCAGTAGTATCAGTTTCCACATATTCACAGCCACTTCTATCATTAACACTCCCACAAAATGGTACATTTGGTACAAATGATCAAGCTGCAATTCCATATAATAATCATCCAGAGTTCATAGCTTACATTACGATTCACTCTTGGTATTGTGCCTTCTATGGGTTTGGACACAATTTATAATGACATGCATCCACAATCACAGTATCACGCAGAATGCTTTTGTTTTCCTTTAAAAATCCTTTGATCTCTGTTATTCACCTCTTTCCCCATACCTAAACCCTAGCAATCACTGATCTTTTTATTGTCTCCATTCTTTTTGCCTTTCCAGTGTGTTTTATAGTTATATCATAACAGTATGGACCCTTTCAGATTAGCTCATTTTATTTGGTGATATTAATTAGCTCTGTGTCTTTTCATGCCTTAATAACTTATTTCTCTTTAGCACTGTATGTTATCCTATTGTCTGGGTGTCTATTTATCCCTTCACTTACTGAAGCACATCTTGGTTGGTTCAACCTTTAAGCAAATATGAATAAAATCATTATAAACATTTGTGTGCAGGCTTTTGTGTGGATCTAAGTTTTCAGCTCCTTTGTGTAAATACAAAGGAGTGTGATTATTGAAAAATATGATACAAGTATGCTTAGTCTTGTAAGTCACCTCCATACTGTCTTCCTAAGTAGCCATTCCATTTTACTTTTCCAACAGCAATGAGTGAGAGTTTCTCTTGTTACACATCCTCACCAGCATATGGTATTGCCAATATTCTATATTTAAGCCATTCTATTAGAACTATTGTGGTACATCATTATTTTAATTTGTGTTCTATTCCAATATAATCAAAAGTGTCTTTCATATGCTTATTGAACACCTGTGTATCTTCTTTGATTGTTTATTCCTCTATTCAGGTCTTTGGCTTTTTTTTTTTAATGAAATTAACTAGACTGGCACCAGAGTTTACTTTTAATTTCTCCTAAATCCGCTGAAGCAAAAATCATGATAAAAACATTCTTTACTTTACAATTCCCTGATGCAAAACAGAACAAAACAAAACAAAAAAAATCTATTTGTAGGAAAATATGGTTTTGACCATAGGATGGAGAACAACATAAATTCAAAACTTACAGATAAGGGTTAGCTCTATCACTCATCCCTTTTGCAAAGTTTATATGAATAGCGAGTCAAAACTAACAGGGTAGCACTCTTGAAATGTTATCTATGCGGATTTTCAAGTAGACCACACGACTGTGTACTGCCTTGGAATGTCCTCACAAGGTTCTGTCATTGATCAGGTAACAGAGTTAAAATCCCAGAGTCCTTTCTTTCAAACAGACGAGGGAAAGACACAGGAACAAAGAAGCTGTTCAAACTTCATCTTCTTTCCTGTGACTTGTGGTCTCTTTCTCTTCCTCTTCCACCTTGGAAGCCTCCTCGGCCTCCAAAGCCTCCTCAGCCTCTGCCACCAAATCTACCTTGGCCTCCTCAGCCTCCACCACAACCCCCAAGGCCACCTTCACCCTTAGGCTTAGTCTAGTGCAAAGTAACTTTGTTTCCTTTAATCTCACCATCTTCCATGCCTCGTTTGCAGCTTTGGCATCTTCCTCACTGTTGAAATCCACAAACCTAAACCCTTTAGAGGACCCAGTTTCCCTGTCGTGACTATCTGGCATGAATAGAGACATTCAACAACCCCTTCAATGTCTCTTTGGCTTATTTTTCAGTTGGCTTGTTTTCTTCTTACTCGATTTTAAATGTTCTTTGCGTATTTTTCATAATTACCATTTATCATGTATGTCTTCTGTAAATATTTTCTCCCAGTCTTCAGCTTTGTCTTCTCAGTTTTAAGTGGTCTTTGTTTATTTTTAATAATAGCTATTTGTCATGCATAATATCTGCAAATTTTTTTTTTCCCCAGGCTCTGGCTTGTCTTCTCACTCTCTATACGTTGTCTTTCACAGAGTCAAAACCCCCAAACCTCCAAGCATATGGGGCCCGCACTCTACTCCTTTGAGCCACAGGTACCACCCCAGAGTCAAGGGTTTTAATTTTATTTAATTCTAGTTTGTTAATGATATCTTTCATCGATATCAACTTTGCTGTATCTAAAAAGTCATTGCCATTACCAAGGTCATCAGGTTTTCTCCTGCATTTTCATCTAAGAATTTCATAGTTTCACCTTACATATTTAGGACTATGATCCATTTTGAGTGAATTGGGGGAATTGTATGCAGGACTAAGGATCTGTAGAATCTAGAAATTCATTTTTTATGTCTTTGGTTGGCAGGCTTTTGTTTCTTTGAGCACTTCATATACATATATAATTCCACTGCCTCTTGTCTCCATTGTCTCTCATGGGAATTTAGGTGTTAATTATAATTGGATTCCCCAACAGTTCTGCAGCACCGCAGATAGAGCCTAGAGCTCATGAGTATGGGCAGGAGAGAAGAAAGGAGCCCCCTCCTCTCTGAAATACATTCACACATCATTACTTCAACAATAGCTAGCTAGAGGCAGGATGAGAATCATGAATGGCCTTCCCCTCCTGAGAGTATAGTGTACTCTAACTGAGAACGGGAGTACTTTGTCATTGGTCGTACCCATCCAGATTGAACTTTTGCCTGACATACCTGGAAGAGAGTAGTTAGGCTATTGGTCTTTCTTCAAACACCTCAAACTTTCTCAATTCTCATGGAGATTTAGTATAGTTTCTGAATAAATTCTTTATTTACTATATGCACTAAGGACCACTGATAGAGACAATTTTATAAACACACACATACACAGGAATATGTGGGTGGGAGTGTACTGATCCTCCTCCCTACTCTCCTCTCTCCTCTCCCCATCCCAAATTGAATTGATCTGAGTATTTTCTCTTTATGTGGGTGTGTATCACATTGTCTACTGGATTCATATTTTGTATTAATTAATATATGTTATTTCACTAGTTTTGAGAGAGGTCTGAGGGCCTTCTCACGATCTCATCCTAGAATTAGAGTCCTCTACATGTGTATTTTTTTAATTAAGAAATTACAGAGTGCAGGGACGATGGGAATTTCTCCCTTCCTTGCTGAAGATTTGAGTCTTTGTAACTGCTGAAATAAACTTTCAATAGAAAGATTAACAGGAGAAAAATGCATTCAAAGTTATTTACATTCTTGGGATCCACAGAAAATAGAAATCTCAAAGAAAAAAACAGATGGCTATAGCTTAAATAGAACCTTCTTCATAGAGGAAAGGAAGATAGGGAAATGTAGGCAATTTTGAGGAGTGTTAAATGATTTTCAAAAGAGTGTATTGGCCCCAAAGAGTAGACAATAGTGTGAAAATGGTTCTTTTTGAAAATGGAATGGGAACTAAGAAAAGACAATAGCTTATAACTAAGTGTGGTGTCTAGGTGTGGTGACATTACTGTCTTTCTTTGTGAGAAATGAATTTAATCTTCCTTAATTAATAGAATTTCTGGGAAGGAATGCAAGGCAGCTGTGTTCTCATAAGCTCTTGAGGAGCTTTAGATTAGGGAATTTCAGAGACAGCATTTCACCTGTGCTTGAGGGGCGCCACAGGCGAAAGTTAGAAAGTCCTTGATTTGAGGTTGCTTCTTAGGCGTTTTTCTTAAAATTCCTTTCTAATTTCAGGTTAATATGAGGGGATAAACAATTAGGTTACAATGTTTGTGTTTGTTAGGTGAGGTCCCTCTTGTAATTGTGTCCTATACCTAGGAGGTGTGCCATTGTGCCCAGTGGGTGGGAGTGTACTGATCCTCCTCCCTACTCTCCTCTCCCCTTCCCCAACTTGAATTGATCTGAGTATTTTTTCTTATGTGGGTGTGTATCACATTGTCTACTGGATTCATATTAGTATTGAATACATTGGATACTTGCTTTTCTATTCTTTTGATACTTTACTAAAGAGAGTGTTCTCCAACTCTATCCTGATTAATATAGGAGATGTAAAGTCTCCATCTTTTTATGGTTGAATAGTATTCTGTGGTATACATACACTACAGCTTATTAATCCACTCATGGTTGATGAGCACATGGGTTTCTTAGGCTTTTTAATTTACTTCAGCTCAAAGTGCTTTTCAAAGCCCCATATTTGAAGGCTCCATTTTCTGAGCCCCAGTGTAACATTCTTGAATTCTACCCATTGCAAAAATTCTGCCTTTTTATATATAATAATAGATAATTATCTTAACCCTTTTTTCCAGACAAAGAAACCAACGGTGAGAAAGTAATTTACTGGATTCATTCAAGAATCTATGATAGAGTCACATAATGCACTAAAGATCATTTTAAAAAAGAGCATTGCTTATAACCAGTTCTCTGACTTTTGGGCAAATATTAGTGTGAAAATCTTAAAATAGCACAGAGATCAAGTATATCTAAAACGTTCAGCTACTAACTAATAAAATTAGATTGTGACTCATGAATTCAATTTCTGGACCACTTATCTAGAATACTTCCACATAAATTGTAATTGATTTCTGTGTAAATGTGCGCACTTATCTACGTATAAATAGTCTAATCTACTTACCTTTTCATAGTTGTATAAAACATTTAGTCCAAAGAATCAGTGATGCATCTAGAATAATTCAACGCAATTTAGCAGATTAAGACTATCTTGCTATGCTGTATTAGCTTTAGCTGAAATAAAGAAACAACATTCATTAAAGAATTCTAGTTAGCTATATACTGTGCTGTTCAGTTTCACACACATTTATTTGTTTCTGACAGTAAGATAAATTTTGTGGTCCTTATTTTTATAGATGAAGAAATAGACTTCCTGAGTTTGAAGCTAAAAAAAAAATGTTCCTGTAAGGCTGGTATCTATCTTCATAGCCTCACAGTGTGAGCCTGTTTTGTCCAGAGCTTCACTTTCTTGATTAGGAAAAAAATTCTTTTCCTAAAAATAATTCATTGAATGTATGTTGATGCAAATTGAATTGACTTCAATAGAGCATGTTCAAGTCACAACCAGGAATTATAATAGGTGTAATAATAATTCAAACGTAGATGTCTAATTTTAACAGTGAAGCTTTATAACCCATAAAACCTAATATCTTGTCTTTTTTAATCTTTTCTAGTTCATTCTTGACAGCAAAGATTATAATCTCACAGAATAGTCAAATAGTCACTTCCTAATAGAATTTCAAAACTAAAATGGCAGCAAAATGACAGACAAAAATTAAATGAGCATATAAAAAGCAAGGGAGAATAAAAACAAACTGTATAGACACAAGGAAAAAATAAAGAGAGAACATCAAGCAAGCAAGTACAAGCAAACCGAGAATGAGAGTTAAGGTGAAATGAAGATAAGGCATAAAGACTTTTTCAATAGGGGTATGATTAATATATGAAAAGAGAATGAAAAAAGATTGGTGTTTATTTCATTCATGTAACTCTTTAAGCAACTATTTAAAGTGTTTATTATATGGCGGATACTAGGAATACAATATTTCCTCCTTTAAGGAGCTCATCTTCCTGGAGGATGTAATCACGGTAATATTTAGTATACGCAGGTGAGCGCACAGGCGCACCTTGTAGTGTGGAGACCTGAAAATCTGAGCCATCTGAGGCACGAACTCAAGGCAGAGAGAAGAGCGCCACCTATCGAATCTCTGCTACTGCACGTAATAAGCTGTCTGAAATGTTCCCTTTGCAAGTAGTCTGTTTTCCCCAATTTTCTATAAACCTAACAGCCTAAATTTTGTTAAAGAAAGACAAGTGCTTTGCTTATACCATTCTCGCTATCCCAGATTCATGTGGCTGTTTTACAAACTCGCGTACGAATGTTATGAACGGCAGGTATACCACGGTGGAACAAATTCCCACAAGGTTTCATAACAATAGAACTTTATATATTTTTTCTTTTCATGCTATTGAGACTACTTACTTCTTCTTCCTTTTTTTTTCTAAATGGCACAAGAATTTCTGTCTTCAGAAAAATTGCTGGTAGTTTTTAAAGTGCTTGCTCATTTTGTAAGTGGGCTCGGGGTTGAACTTTGAAACCTGTGGGAGACATGATACAACCCTTGCAGAGCTCATTTATGGTTGATATCATTGCAAAGTCATTTAGAGTTTGTTTCCACCATTCAGTATGAAAGCAGAACTCTTTTAGTATTTTAAGTGTATTTTAATAAGATACTTAGAGAAAGACTGAGAGAGAATTTTGTCCCGATCATAAGAACCCAGACATTGTTCTTGACTCTCAACTTTTCACAGGTGTCAACCTTGCATGGTGTTTATTCTGCATGAATTCACAAGGGAAAATTAAGCTACTATTATTTTTGTTATTATTAATTTTATCAATGTTATTGTAGGGGTAGTGGTCCTAGTGATGATTAGAGGGTAGCGAACCTGGGAGGTTTTGAATCAGATTTGACACTTTCATAGATGAATACATGCGGGAGAAACCCAAAGCAAAGGTGTTATCAATTTGCCACTGTTGGGCAGTGCCTGTGGCTCAAGCAGTAGGGCGCCAACCCCATATGCCAGAGGTGGCAGGTTCAAACCCAGCCCTGGCCAAAAAAATAGAGAGAGAGAAATAAAATTTGCCACTGTTGTGAAACTTTCTGCTGGTCAGTTTGAAGCAACCATCTAAACAAAAAGATACATCTGACAGATTAAAAGCAGCATAATACTCTTCTCAAAGCCTCTTTTAAGGGAAAGTGAATTTGTTTTGCACTGTTTTGAATACATAAAAATTAGCTGTCAGTAGTGTGTGCTTTCAAGAATCTGGAAATTACGAGCAGCATATCCTACTTCATCATGAGTGCATTTTAACTCTTGATTCTGAAACATTTATTCTACAGATTGTCTATAGAATATCCTTTGGTGGCAATTCCTCCCAATTCAATCGTCACTGACTTTTCAGAAGACTCAAAGAAAGATATTTGCATTTTCCCTTAAACTTTAATTGAAAATAGACATGTTGACTTTTGCCTCCAAATTTTGATAACTTAGATTACCTTAATGCACTTGTTGTTGCTTGTAGAATGTTAAACTCTTTAGTACAGTAGGTGAGAGTCTCCACTGTCTGACCAGCACTGGTTAACAGATCACCATGGTTCTCACTGACTGATCTATGTGTTCCCACAAGTGTGGTTAGGATGGTGTCTTTGCTATCTTTTACATTCACTTGTAATTGTGTTTCTTTTTTAGTATCCATAATGGGCAGGCCTTTGTTACATTTTCTATCTACCTACCAGTTCTGCCAGATGTTTCATATTGACCAGCGAATGATAGTCTATGGTGTGTCAATGCCAACATTAAACTCCAAATATAGTAACTCTTCAAACTCAAACGAATTTTGTTCTTCACTGATGTGACTTTCTAGGAGAGGTAGTCTTAGCACAAACATGTGGCAGAGCGAAAGGGGAAGTTTCTTTTTATTTTTTTCCATGTGTACCTTGGGAATAAGTCCGCTTTAGGTGTTGACATTTTCATCATGTGCCTCACAAGACGCGGACTCCATCCTAGTCAGCTAGAGGGAAAAAGAAAGGAAGGTTTGTGTTAGGTGTGCCTGTGTGCAGTAATTGGGTTTGCCATTTGCAAGTCCTTGATCAGAACTCAATCACATGGCTACGTGAAAGACACTGTATTAGTCAGAGTTCTTCAAAGAACTAGAATGAATAGGATATATGTCCATATTTAAACACACATGGATATACACATGGTGCCAAAAGAGACATTTACCCTTATCAACCCATGGCAAAAGTAATCCCAATTCTTAATCTACTCTGTGGAGTGAAGGTTAGGGTTTGGAAAGGGGGGAGGAATGAGATGCGTGAGAAGCAAACAGTTGTCTTCTGCAGGAAAATAAAAATCGGAAACAGGCCAGGAGCTTTTAGTACTATGCCATAAGGAACAAGGAACAAGAAACAAGTTGAGGACATAAAATTGATCTCTTTAAGGTTTAAAGTACTGAAAATATAGAAAAATATCAAAAACTGTAGGAGAGGATTAAAGGAGAGTATTTTGCTCTACCAACTGTACTCTTTACCTGATACAATATATTTTAGAAGTAAGAATACTCACTCGTAACAGGAATTCATCCCATCATGGGAATCGTGATCCCATTCATTCTAGAAATTATCAAGGCCTTCAAACATGCATTTGGATTACTTATTCAGATACATTATTGCAATGCCTCTGCCACAGGTAGACGCAAACGAACAATTAACAGAGGTTGTTTCACTCAATTTGTTGTCCCAGTAGCTATGCTAAAACTCAGCCCAGAACAGGCATTCAACAGCTTCCTATCGAATAATTGAGTTAATTTATATTTGTGTCGAAGAAGAGATTTTCATATGACAATGAACAGAAATTGCTCCAATTATTTTAACCCTGCCTGAAACTAGATACACTTCATTCAAAATAGAGATGCACATTTTCCTATAATAATAGAAAACATTAGCTCCTGTGCCTAGCAACACAAAACGTAGGGGGCATGTTGTCAGGGGAACCCACGTGTAACTTCATTTTCTAAAAGAAATAGCCTGTCATATCCAGAGTAAAATATTAATCGATGTATATCAGAGCTGTTGTTAGACAGTATTTTGAAGACTTAAACATTTATCTATGGTTGACATTTTATGGTGATTTTTTTGTTGTTGTTGCAGAATCCATTAGCTTGCCACGTTATCAGGCAAAATAAAAAAAACTCTGTTGGCATTAAAAATAATTCACAATATTAAGATAGATAACATTATAGTGAGGAATAAAAAAAATGAAGAACGTGACAGTGGAGAAGATTGCCTACAGAAAGCTTCTCTGAAGAATCTATGTTCTGGGTAAATATTTGAGTACTTCCCTAGTGATGTGATGTGTATGTGTGCGTGCGTGTGTACACATGTGGAGATATGTGTATATGTGTGCGTGTGTATTCACATATACATTTTTCCATCTTAGTTCATATTCTCCAAGATAAACTATCAGCAACTACCTATTTGCTAAAAGTAAAACCTTGTGATAGATGATATGTGTGACTACCTATTGTTTCTCAGCAGAAGGTAAGGCAATCGCATTTTATTCCAATTCTTAGTTTTCTCATTTTGAGGGACTGTATTTTGTTTACTTTCAATATGGAAAGTCTTTTTCTTTTTTGTCTGCATATCAAAATTAAGGACATCATCCGTGTCCCCTATTGGTGGAAATCTGTCTGTGAGCTCTGTTGATTCACCCTCACTTGTGTCCTGCAAGACATCGGGAATCCAATAGGGAGAAGCAAAACAAAGGTAGGCAAGGATCATGCTCACACGGAGGGGGTGGCAGGCACGATAGGGAGCTTTCCTCATTCTGTCTTCAATCTGACACTGCAGGGCAGGTAATCGAATCCCTGCTTTGCAGAAGAGACTGCAAAGATACCAAATGCCACTTTATTTGATATTGTATGTAATAATTAGAAAAGTTGAGATATAACATCCAAGCCTCATGTTCTTTGACCTGGATCCAAACGCTACCTTAAAACTGTAAATGAACATGAACCACGTATCTAACCGGAGTGTACCGACTCGGAGTTTCAAGCACGTAGCGTATTTTATCTCATGCCACCTACATTACTAGTTTGTTTTTGTTTTAATAATACTTTTAAGAATGCTGCTGAGTACGTTTCCTACAATCCTGAGCATTTTAGCGAATTTGCACAAATACTAACCTATTTTAGACATCTTCTCACTGACCCGTTCTTCTATAAGGAGGTCCTGAGCCATTTGGTCTTGTTTCATTATTGCAGACATAAAGTATTTAATTCAGAGTAGGGCCATTCATGTTGGGTTTGAAAATTTGTATTGATTTATTTTCATTTGTGTTTATGTTAATATTTTAGTCATAGTTCAATATTCTGCAGGGGAAAAAAAAGAAACAAGCAACAGCAATAAATCAAACATACCCTCAGAGGGATAGTAGGTCTGACTGTCTAAATTCCATTTCTGTGATTCTAAATACGAAAATAACACAGGAGTGAAGTTAGACTAAAAGCTAATCTGCAATTTACTACTGCCCCATCCTGTGGCCGTAATTTCAACTTTGTCAATCTAAATCACTCCCTTGTAACAAAAATAATAGTGATCACTTTCTTTCTCAAGACTCATCCTAATATTTGCAGTGGGATTTAATTAGTATTATAAAGAGGATAAAAGATATAAAATATGTGTTTGTATATTATACCTCTTCTATCTCCATTAAATACTGTACGTAAAGAGATTTATATATTTTAAAGTTTCAGCTTAATGAGAACCTAGGTGAGTTTTCAAACTAATTCTGGTATTAATTTAAGGAAGAACTTCTTTCAGGAAAAAATGGATTCTAACTATCTCAAAATTTAAAATTCTTATAGGATGATAGATAGTATGCTGGGATCTAATGCTTAGTGTATAGATGAATTTTCTACTCTTTATAAAGAGTTTGGTTAGTCTTCTTCCTACAGATAATAAAATTCCCAACAGAGACACTGACCCTGTTTTAACAAAAATTTCCAGTGCCAAGTAGTGTAATAAAGAAAGGACAGAAGAAAAATCTTATTTGAATGTGGAAGGGAAATAAAATTTTATGGCATATAATAAACAGGTACAAATGCTACCCAAATTTAGAAAGACCATAAGATAATCTTCTTTCTCATTTTATTTATAGTACATTAGAATAATAAGATACTGTGATGAAGAGCATGAACTCTGGAGATTGAAGGTTTAAATTCCAATCTTGACTTTGCTTCCTATTAATTGCGTGATTCTGAGCATGGCTTTAAATGCCTTTGATCTTGAGTATCCTTCTTTGCACCAGAAACTTACCTCTTAAGATTATTGTAAGGAAGCAAATAATAAGTAAACTAATGGTCACAACGAGTGAAAGATAAAACTACTATCAGATTATTGAACATTGTGTGTAACCAAAACATTTATGCCCCTATAATAATCTGAAATTTACATGCATATATATATGTGTGTGTGTATCGGAAATTTACATGTATAGATAGATAGATAGATAGATAGATAGATAGATAGATAGATAGATCCATGCATGCTTTCAGCTCTGAATTAACAGAAGAATGAATTAATTGACTCACCAAAGTTCACAGTCTTAAAGACAGAACTTCAAACCAGCAGCAGTTCCTGTTATTTCTGTTAATAGCCTCACAGATCTCATAATATTGGCATATCTTAAAATCTCTTTTCAACCTTTCTTCCAATCAAAAGTGACATTTCATTCAAGCTGTATTTTCAAATGCATTATTACTTCTTTTGTTTGCAATCTCTTTGCTGCCACCACTTTTGATACCCGTTGCCTGGCAGGCTGGCTCATAATAGCATCTAAACTGGTCTATCAAACTGCATTATCTCCCAGGCACTTTTCTATGCTTCAGCCAGACAGTTCTTGCTAAAATGTAGGGCTTGCTATAACTTCTGTTCAAACATCCTCAACAGCAACTTCAATGCTTAAGTACTGTCAAATATACAACGTCAAGTTCCTGTCTTAAAGGCTCTATCCAACTGTCTCCCAACCTGTTCTATGAAGCTTCTCACCCCATCATTTATTCCTACACTCTTACAGTCCCCCGGGCACCCCATGAACTTCTTGGTTTTCTCTTAGAGCAGCTTTGTTTTCACCAGTTGCTCTGTTTTTCATGAATATTGCAATTATCTCAAAATAAATACAAAATGTCTTCATCATTTTCTGATTTCCCCATCTGCATTGATTTTCTACTAAGTGTGAGTACAACCTAATATAGTTGATGTGTTTCCTATGCCTCAGTTATAATTGCCCTCAATTTTAATTCCAGCTTTGCCACTTACTAGTTGTATAACTTAGACAGCTCACTCAATTAGCTGAGCCTCACTTTCCCCTTCTGTTCAAGATGAGTATTAATTCATGCTTCAGCCAATGTACAGAATTGTTGTAAAGATCAATGGAAATGATTATATGGTATAACATTGAAGCTTCTTTAATGTTTTATTTTTGGCAAATAAATGAAAATGGTGATATTGTGCTTGATAAGGGTAAACAGAATCGGGGCAAAATCCAAAAGTAGTCTGGCTGGACATGACCACAGATTGAATTTCTTTTACTTTGGGACAGAACCTCAACTGTGACAAATAATGATGACATCTTGGGGAATAATTCAAAGATTGTACGTGAGAGCTGGATCTCTCTGAAGATGAAACACATTGATACCAGACTTTATAGTTGATATGACAGAAATGCTGACTAAAGTTTTTCAGCAATTATTTAAATTAAATTTGAATCTTTCAATTAAGGTTAAATTTAGAGGAAATGATAAAATGTAGAAGAAGAGAGAAGCAAGGCAAAAGTTCCCAAGTAAAGAACAAACTATGTGGTAGAAAAATAAAATTGGGTTTTGAGTTTTTTCTAAACCCAGAATTATTTATTGTTATCAGAAATGTTGGCAAATGCTTACCCCAAAGCTTCAAATACCCACCAAGTTGACTATATCACTTTCAAAGTGATGTACCAATATTTAGAAAAATATATTTTTCTAAGTTAAAAGAAAGTACATATGAAATACGCAACCACAAAAATATTTCAATTCAACATAAGAAAATAATAGTAAGAAAAAGAAATAATTTTCATGACAATGAAGATTTTTAACATCCTGAAATTAATTTCTAGAGACTGGTGTAAGAGCATTATATGTCATGATCTAATAACAATCAAAGAGGGATTAGAATATATTAAATAACTTTTTCTGATTTTCATTTTTTATTATAGCCTAGTAGCACTAGAACTTTGAGATACAAATAACTTTTAAAATACTGGAAGGTTTTCAACATTACTTTAAGAGCTGGGAAATTGCCATGTATCCGTGATGGAAATGTATGTAAAAATTCGCATGTTTCGTAAATATTTTTCACGCTAATGACAGTTTATTACATGAAATTCATTATAACATCTAAGCGTGATTGTAATTGTTCCCTAATACATAATTGTTCTTTTTAAGAAAGGTTTTCTGCGTTGAAATTATTTATGAAAATAACTTCTTAAGAATTTTAATAATTTTTAAAATGTTGTCTAGTTTTGTATACTTTCAGTATAACATAGTGAAATTACGTCAAAACGCTGGTTATTTAATAGAAATCTCACCCTTTGTAGAAAATAAATACAGATGGAGAAACCAGAAAATGATGAAGACATTTAGTATTTATTTATTTATTTATTTATTTATTTTTATTAAGTCAAATACACATAGGTCATGAATACATTCCGCATATGTGGGGTACAATGTGCTGATTTTGATTTTTTTTATACAATCTGATGTGGTTACATTGAACTAATCAATATAGCTTAGTACTTATTTTAAAATAACTTGCAATATTTGTCAGAAACAGAGCAACTAATGAAAGCAAAGCTGCTCTAGGATAAAACCAAGAAGTTCATGTGGTACCCAGGGAAATGTAAGATTATAGGAATAAGTGATGGGATATCCAATGGCAGCATAGCTAAAGATTTACTAAAATAATATCAATAAAATAAATAGTATGTAATAAATATAATTTTTAATAATTTTAATCAAAAATGATGCTAGTTCATTGGCAAAACAGATGTTCAATAACAATGCCATCCAGTCATATTTTCCTCGTGTTTAATCAATTAAACAACAGACATCTATACTTATATATTTTTAAAATTATGTTTTTTATAAAAGAATTTTGTCAAAATGGTAGAGCTTATTTTACTTTTTTTTTTTTTTTTAAAAAAAGCATGATTTATAATTTCAAACAGGGAAGCCATAGCTTGGTGATCTCTGAATTCTTACCACACTGTGTCCAAACTGCTCATACTGAATTGTAACCCATGTGTGGATTCTACTCAGAACACAGTACTTCATTAAGTGCAACCATTACATCAGGTCTCCATAACTCATGCATTCCGAAGAGAATGCTCACATTAATTTGGGAAAATAGAAATTTTGACCTCTTGTCCAAAGCATGTTCCTGTTTCCTGTTTTGTGACTATTTTTATATTACTGCATTTTAACACAAATTGCTGTTTCTATTTCCTGAGTTGTGTGTCAACAAGTCTTTGTTGACTCGGCCTTAGGAAATATAGCTGTTGGTATTGTATGCACTTTGTAAATTAATCAACATACAAAATCAAGTATGACACGTTTAGGAAGTGGATTTCTCTTGGTTGTTCTATTTAAAAAATTTCTTTCAGGAGCAGTAACATTTGATTATGAAGAATTGCAATTTAATCTTGCCTAGAGTTACAATGTATCTAAAAGCATAGCCATTCAACCAAGATGTCAGGCGAAGGGTACAAAGTTTCCATCAGAGAAAAGAAATAAATTTTTTGAGTCCTATTGCATAACATAGTGATTATAGTTAACTTCATTCTGGAACCCACACTCTCTCAGTTGACCCATATGATTAGCTAATGGAGTGGGCAACCCTGAACATTTTATGTTCTTTCTTTGGGCATTTTTTTATTGCGGTAAAATATACTAACATGAAATTTACTATCTTAAACGTGCTGTGCCATCACTACAGTTCATCTCCAGAACTCTTTTCATCTTGTAAATCAGTGGTCCCCAAGCTTTTGGGCACCAGGGACCAGTTTCATGGAAGACAATTTTCCATGGACCATAGCAGTGAGGTAGTGTTGGCAGAGCTCAGATGGGGGGGTGAGTGATGAAGCAGGGCTGGCAGATTCGCTGGGTCTCCTTGGCTCACTGCTCACCTTTGCTGTGCTGCGTGTTTCCTAAGTTTCTTGGAAGACAATTTTTCCACAGAGGTGAGGACCATGGAGGGCTGATGGAGCTGTTAAAAGGCAGACCTCAGTTATAAAACTTACACTCTCTACCCATCACACAACACCATAATCCTTACCCTCCCAGTCTCAGGAAACCACCACTCCACTTTCCATGTCTTTGACTGACTACTTCTATGCAGCTAATATCATACTTATAATAATATAAATGGTATCAGAATCATCAAAGTGTTTTTTTCCCCTTGTCTTTTTGCAGCTGGCTTATTCCATTACTAGATAGTGCTCAGGTGTATTCATGCTGTGTCATGCGTCAGAATTTCCTTCCTTTTTAAGGTAAATAATACTCAGTTGTAAGCATATAACACATTTGGCTTGTCTATTCACACATCCAGGGCACATTATTTCCATGTATGCTAATGTGACTAATTCTGCTATAAATATAGGTACACAAACATCTCTTTAAGACTCTGCTTTTAGTATTTTTCAGTGTGGATCTAAAAGAAGAATTGCTGGATCATAGGGTAATTCTATCTTCAATTACTTGAAGAAGTGCCACCTTGTTTTTCCCAGTAAAACTTACATTCCCGACAGGGCACAAGGGGTCCCATTTCTCCAAATGCTGGCATTCTCTCACCGTCCTCCTGGGTGTGAGATAATACACATTGTAATTTTGATTTGTATTTCTCTAATGATTAGTGACGTTGAGCATCCTTTTATGTGCTTCTTGGCCACGCACATTTCATGCCCCCTTTGTAGATGCGCATGGTGGCAAGTGGAGACATTGAAGAGCTTTCTCAGCATCATGGTGCACAGGAAATAAAAGAAGAAATAGAATGTCTTTTTTCTTTGAATAAAAATAGTTCTACTCACAAATTTCTTAAAAGAAGAAAAGGATAATACTTTTTAGCAATGTCTAATTTTAACAGCGTTTGTCATTTACTTGTTTCATTATAAAACACATTAGAATTATTGATTTTAAAAGTATATATGTTATGCCCAACATCAATCTATATTTTTGCATTACAGAATGATCACTGAAAATGCTCAGGAATACAAACATAGAGAATGAAATGAAAAGCATAGAGAGGGAGTGACTGCCATGAAAAGGAGAAAAGAATGGGCGGTGCCGCTGGCTCAAGGAGTAAGGAGCCAGCCCCATATGGCAGAGGTGGTGGGTTCAAACCCAGCCTTGGCCAAAAAAAGAAAAAAAAAAAAGTTTAAAAAAAAGTAAAAAAAAAGGAGAAAAGAAGTAAACATTGACAAACACATCAATAAAATTAGAAAGTTTCTGACAACCTGACAGTATCAGTATCACCTGATACTCTTCTTTTTAAAAAAATTATTCATGAGGAAATAGGTGATATGATAGCAGTAGATAGATAGATGATAGGTCAACTGGTGTAGGGTTTTAGTGGTGGACAGAAAGACACACCACCTTTGGTCTAAGGTTTTTTAAATATGACATCGGTTTTGCATTCTTGGCCGGTCCATAACTAAAATGTTATAATATACTCAACTATTTCAGGAATTCTTTTTGGAGACTTGCTTAATCTTCCTAGTGCATCCCAGAAGAACCAACATTTCTCATGATCTGCATCTACAACTCTAAATAGATAATCAGCATGAGGAAAACAGTGTGGATCTGAACTGTATAATTATGGATTTAAAATTCCAGCTCACTGCCTTTTGATGGGTTATCTGTCTGAACTTCAATTTCCCTATTTATAAAACATAGAGTATAATTATTATACTTTAGTATTAATGTAAAAAATTGAATCACGGCTCGGCGCCTGTAGCTCAAGAGAGTAAGGCGCCAGCCACGTAGACCAGAGCTATTGGGTTCAAATTCAGCCCGGGCCTGCCAAACAACAATGATAACTAAAACCAAAAGATAGCTGGGCATGTGGCAGGTGCCTATAATCCCAGCTACCTGGAAGGCTAAAGTAAGAGCATTGGTTAAGCCCAGGAGTTGGAGGTTGCTGTGAGCTGTGACATCACAGCACTCTACCCAGGCCAACAGCTTGAGACTCTGTCTCAAAAATAAATAAATAAAAATAAAAAATTGAATCAATATCTTAGCCTATTACAGACTCTAATATTAATTTTCAGCATTTATTGGCAAATAAAAATCACAACACTCCACTGCCATTCAGGGCTTGGTTATTTCAGACCTTCTTTATCTTTCAGTGCTTGATATTTTTGATTCTGTAGTCTACAAAATAATGACTCCCGAAGGAACTATGTATTACTTATCTCACATTACCTCACAGTGGCCAATCTTAAAGTGATAGGTAGCTAATACTCAATAATTATTAACTTAATTGAATTTTATCTGATAGATTGAAGATCTGTGAGGGGGGTAATGAACATGTGACTCAGATTAGGCAGCCATTAAATATTTGTGCAATACATATAGGTTCTTCACATTGGTGATTCTGCGTCATACATACTGCTTTTCTTTAAGCTAATAATGTTATGAAACAATAAGAAATATTTGATTTTGTATGTCTATAATCACTGACTTTAATTTTTTTTTTTTTTTGAGACACAGAGTTTCACTATGTCATCCTCAGTAGAGTACTGTGGTATCACAGCTCACAGCAACCTCCAATTCTTGGTCTTAAGTCGTTCTCTTGCCTCAGCCTTCTGAGTAGCTGGGACTATAGGCACCCGCCACAATACCCGGCTATAAACTACTTTAATTTTTTACCAAATTTGTTAAAATTTTAATGCCATCCAGAATTCAAAACCTTCCATAATAATAATTATTGGTAATGGAATAACAACAATGACACAAAACTACTCCCCCCCCCCGCCCACCATGGTAACTTATTTGTACAAATCACTCTAAAACTCTTATTTAAATCTTCAGTTTTTAGGAGGTAAACAAGGCCAAGATTGAAAAAAGAAAGAACTTGGATCTCTTCGGAGGAAATATCTGGATACTGAGAATACTCAAAAAGCAGCTGAGAAGTCACCTAATCCCTGTCAAATCACAACCCAGGTAATTCCTAAGCCTCAGAGTAGCTACTAGAATGACTTGCCACCTTTTCCCTCACTTTGGTTGGTAAAAATACAGTAAGCCCAAACTGACTTCGATAATCTGTCACTTACAGCAAGCATTTCATGTCCCATAGTTCCCATTGGTCCCCGAGTCTCTTAGAGACCTGTTAGAGAGGGGACCCAGGGAGGTGCTGCAGTCAGAATGCATCTGCTTCACCCCCGAGGAACACCAGGATTCAGAAGGGACACGCACCTTCATGCTGGCCTAAAAGAAGACATTTCTATACAATCCTGGGTAATAAGCGTATCTACATGGAGAAGAGAGAGAATTTACCATTCTGGAATGTAAATACTTTTTTTCTCACCCAGAGGTCATACTCTCAGTGAACTTTGCTCAGAAATCACTTAGAAATCCAAGAAATCTCCCTGCAAATTCACAACTAGGGTTTCAGACAAACAGTTCTAAGGCACTCTGGCTAACGTGTTCAGATTTTTAATTATCACAAGATGTTTTTCTGGTTAGTTACAGTGATGACATGAGTTAGTTGAGAGATTCATTTCAGCAGCTCATGATACAATTGATGTTCAAAACGTTTGTGAATTTAATCACTATGATTTAGAACAAGTGATATTTGCCAAGAATATCACTGATGGAACCTAAAATCAAGCATTGCATAGACAAAATGGGTTATTGAAAAAGGTATTATGGTTTACTGGACATCTATTTCTTACCCACTACTGTAGCTCATATTTAACTTACTTTTTTCTCTCACAAGAACTCTTTGAAGTGTAATTTATAACACCAGCCAGTAGATTAAGAGAAGCAAACAAATGGACAAAAATATGATTTCAAAATAGGTTATGTAAATTACTTATAACTAACCAGCTGATAAAGAGCAAAATCCTAGGTATTTTCTTCCTTAGCATCTATGCTTATCCCAACCTGTCAAGTTTATATCTGGTTAAGTTATCAGATTAGTTTACTAATTGCTTTACAGAAAACAGTACAGTTCTGAACAAAAAGGAAAGAAGAATTCAAAAGGCTCTCAACCGCCATTAAAATGGCAAATATCATTATCTGAAGTGCAATGAAAAGATTAAGCTAGAACCAAACTTTCACTGACGTTGCATTATTTCCTTTTATGATTGTTTTCAGAAATACCCTTGGTTCTAACACGGCTATTTCAAACATACGTTGCATATTCGTATTAGGTTTTTGGCATTGGTATTGGTATTTGGTATTGGGGTTGGGATTGGCATTTGGTTTACGAAGAGGTAGCCAACCTGTAGAGAAAATTGTGTAAACAGTTTATAAAAACTTATAATGAACATTTTGTAAATAAGGGAATATTTTCCCCATGTCAGTGACTTTGAGGGTGACTTTTGAGACACCTCTATATTCTATCTCCAAGTAAATGAAGTCACCATAAGCTAGAGAAATGTATCCAATTAAATAGCATTAATTAAACTGTCACATTTAAAATATGGAAGTTTGTCATTGAGTCATTTATTCCTTACTAAGAAACGTGTAACTTATCAATTGATTTAGATGCTTGTCATCTTGAAGCAGTAGATTACTTGGTTTTATTAGATATGTTCTCTTTCTCTAAATATTTATAATTGAGTCACCTATGAAGGATGCTCATTTCTAAATCTCTTAAATCTTATTTCTCGTATAGAGATTATGCGTAATTTACTTGCGGCTAAAACATGTGATAATAAATTAAGCAGATACAAATCTTCATGCAGTCTCCCAAAAAACTTAGGAAGATACCATCAAACAAATTGTGGGAAAGATAAGTCAATTCAAAAGGAATAATTCCCCTACTGGCACAAAGATGCATATTAAGTATGTAGGCCTCCTAGGGGCTAATGAAGTGTCTAAATTATTAATACTCTCTCCATAATATCCTTCCCTAATTACAAAAGAGAAGAAGAAGAGAGAAAGAACAAAAAAGGAAAATTCATGCATTTTAAAATTCCAGAATGACAAAGGTTGAAAGTGGAGAACTCAGAATTGGCTCTTTTGAATTTAAAGAGACCGTAACCATAATAGTCCTCACAGTACCATTTTCACGTAATGTGCCAGACGCGTTGCTAAGTGCTGCATTTTATGAATTCACTTAATTTTCACAACAATCCTATGAAAGACATACCATTACTATTAATATCTCCATTTATTCCAGGACAAAAATGAGACTGACAGAACTCAACAAACTTCTTCAAGGTTTCATAGTTAGTAGTTAAAACACCCAAGAGGACAACAGAGTCATGATTTGGAATCAGATATGTCTGAGTCTAAAACCTGGAGGAAAAAAGTCTTGAAGGTAGTAAATGTCCAGATCATAAGTCAGTGCTTTCACATGAGACTGCAATTCTAGGACCTGCCTTCTTAAGACCTCCAATCTAAAGATACACTGACCCTTAGCACAGCATGCTACTAAGGAAAGTATACTGAACCCGCAAATAATGTCTATGGTTCACTTTCCACATAAAGAGCTTAAGGAAGGAAAATTATATTTCAACCCTTGTAGGATTTTTTTATTTTTTGGCTAAACCTAAGAATAAATTGGTTAAAGACAGATGAAGAAATGAAACAATACAGATTTACATAATACACATTTTCCACATAACAGGAGCATCATAAGGAAATTAAGACCCCAATGTGCAGTTAAACACTTACTTACTGAGTTTAACAAAGAGCAGAAAATTGTGAAAATGTGACTTGGGCTAGGGTAATTAACTGGGTGGAGAAGTGACTAAGAAAATAAGAATGAGTCTAACAACATTGGTTGAACAGATTTCTCTCACCTCCCTGCTCTATTCTTTCCGCTTAAAATCATTCTTACTAGTATAGGAAGGGCATCGTTCCTATGGACAGTTTATCTCTTGTTTTTTAAGAAATGGAATGACATAGAAATCTCATTGTGTCTGGATTTCTCAAGTGCGTTTAATTTGAAATGGTTAATATGCCAGAGTGGCACAGTTTGGGGGCATCATCTTAACCCACTCAAGATACTCTAGACTACTCCCATTCACACATCCTTGCTCTATTTGGTCATTGCTGGAAGTTGAATTCTTCCCATTATCACTCAGAACTCAGTTGCTTATTCCCCTATTTTTCTGTACATCTTCCACGTATCTGATTCTCTGCCTTCTGTTGGGAATTAGTTATCATCTACTCCATAATTAGCAATATCTTTAATATCTTTTAAGAATGTGTAGCCTTCAACCATTTTTTAAAATTGAAATATGACTGATCTCTTAAGACACTACTTCATACACAAAGAAAGATCATTAGAGAAAGAATAAAGGACACTAAAATGAAAGTATTTGTATTTTTTTATACATACAAATAAGTTATTATGAATGGCATTGAATCTTTTGATTTGAATCTCAGATTGTTATTGGTATATAGAAATTATATTGTTTTGTGTACACTGATTTTGTAATCTGATTAAGGAGTGATATCCAGAAAGTGCACAGGACTCTAGCAAGTCATCAAAAAACAGGCAAACCAAAAAAAAAAAAAAAAAAATGTTAAAAAGGGGGCAAAAGTCAAGAACAGAAGTTTTTCACTAGAGGCAAACAGTAGCTGGCAAACATATGAAAAATGTACAGTATCACTAAGCATCAGAAAAGTGTAAATCAAAACCAAAATGAGACATCACTGTACCCTTGTCAGAATGACTGAAAAAAAAAATAGATCCTGGCATAAAAATAGAAAGAAAGTAATAGTTAAACATTCTTTCTGGGACTTCAAATTAGTACCACCGCTATGAAAAAAATGGTGTGGAAGTTTCTCAAAGAAGTAAAAGTAGACAGTAGACCTACAATTTGATCCAGCAATCTTACTACTGATTATCTACCCAAAGGAAAGGAATTCATTTTATCAAAAAGACACCTACACTCAAATGTTTATTGCAGCACAATTCACAATCACAAAGGTGTGGAATCTACCTAAGAGCCCCTTGGTTCATGAGTGGATTAACCAAATGTTGTTTATACACACCAGGGAGCACTAGGAAGCCATAACTAGAAATGAATTAGTATCTTTTGCAACAATTTTGGATGAACTATAGATCATTATCTTAAGGGAAAATTTTCAGGATAGAAAAAACAAGCACAACGTGGACTCTGTAATAATTTGGGCACAGAGTGAAGTAAAAGTCATCAAAATCAAGACAGAAGAAGGGGTAAGAGGGATGGTAAAAACCTGCCTAACAGGAGTAAGACAATGAACAGGATTTGGGTGATGGGCACACAAAGAGTCCTGACTTGAGCAGTATAAAATCTACCTATTTAACAAAATCACTTTTAACCCCTTACTATTTTGAAATAAAAAAATGGCATTACAGTTGAAACCACATTTCCCATATATGGAGTTTTTCTTTTTTTTTTTTTTTAACTCTTTCTTTTTTTTTTATTTTCATTTTTCATTAAATCATGAACACATAGATAATGTATACATTAATGCATTTATGGAGTACAATGTGCTGATTTCATGTAGAATTAGGAACACTTACATCACACTGGTTAATATAGACCTCATCTCGTTTACTTAGTTATTGTGTTAAGACATGTATACTCTATACTAATAGATCCGACATGTACCCGTGCATTGTGC
The DNA here is from genome assembly GCA_963574575.1 of Galagoides demidoff. NCBI lineage: Eukaryota > Metazoa > Chordata > Mammalia > Primates > Galagidae > Galagoides > Galagoides demidoff. The sequence continues at coordinate 22,970 of CAUYQV010120779.1, forward strand.
ACCATAGGTGTGACCCCACAATAATTGTTGAAGCTAACATTATGCTACGTATTAGGTTCTCTAGTTTTGCATACATTTGAATATATCCTTGATAAAGTCTTAAAGTAAAATAAAACAAAAAGCATGGGAGAATTTTAAATGCATGGTTGTTTATAAAAAACAGTCTGAAAAGATTATAAACTGTAAGATTCTGATTCTGTAACATGCTGGACTAGATAAACAGAGATGTCAACAAATAAACATATGAATAAATGGGTAAATAAATAAATAAATTAAATTAAATAGTTTCCAAGACTCACAAGTTGAGAGCAGGGAGGTCAGAAGGATGACCGTGAAGCAGAGGGGATTTTTAGGTTGGTGAAACTATTTGGCAGGACGTTGAAATGGTAGATACTGCTAATAACAGGGGAGACTGTAGCGGGAAGGAGAGTATAAAGAAACTCTTTGTACTTTCTTTTCAATATGTAAACATGAGATGTTCAAAAACCAAAATTCCTTTGATTGAAAAAGAAAAAAAAATGTGCTCCGCAAAACTGCCACTGAGATAACAAAAAGCAAACTGGGAGAAAATATTATCAAACCATGGATCTTGTTCAGAAATTGTATTCAAACTATTTAAAGAACTCTACACCTCCACAAGAAGAAAATAACTCCGTTAAATATAGGCCAATGATCTGAGCAGACACCTCGGTAAGGAGACGTGCAGATGGCAAGGAAGCATACAGATAAATGTTCAGTATAATTTGTCACTGAGGGAATTGAAAATTAAAACAATGAGGTGTTACCGCATACCTATTAAGACGGTTAGCACTGAAAAAATCTAACAATATCAAAAGCCGGTGAATATGAGGATAAGCAAACTGGCATAGACTGTTAGTAGACAATCCAACCCTTTTGGAAGACAATTGGGCAATATCTTTACAAATTCAGCATTACCATACCATCTGATCCAGTGATCATTCTTTCAGTTATTTAACCAACTGATTTGAAAACTTCCATCTACACACAGTGTGCACGGGAATGTTTATATCAGCTTTATTCATGGTTGGTGAAAATTGGAAACAACCAATATGTCCCACGATAGGGAATAGGAACTGTGGTACATCTATGCACGGAGGATGGTATGTTAAGTGAAATAAGCCAGAAACAGAAAGTTAAACACCGCATGTTCTCACTCATATGTGGGAGCTAAAAAAGCGTGGCTCTCATAGATGGAGGAAGTAGACCAGGGGATACCAGACTCTGAGAAGGGTAGGAGGAAGGGGAGAAGGAGAGATTTGTCAAAGGATAAAGAACTAGGCTCGGCGCCTGTGGCTCAATCGGCTAAGGCGCCAGCCACGTACACCTAAGGTGGCGGGTTCAAATCACCAGCCCGGGCCCGCCAAACAACAATGATGGCTGCAACCAAAAAATGGCCGGGTGTTGTGGCGGGCGCCTGTGGTCCCAGCTACTTGGGAGGCGGAGGC
>CAUYQV010120780.1:0-91971 GCA_963574575.1 Galagoides demidoff
TTAACACAATAACTAAGAAAGTTACATGAAGGCTATGTTAACCAGTTTGATGGAAGTGTCTCGGATTGTGTGTGAAAACACCACACTGTACCCCCGAAGTGCATCAATGTACACAGTTACCATTCAATAAAAAAAAAAAAAGAAAAGACAAGGATATCTTTCATGTAAATGTCAACTCTAATGTAAATAACCCCTCTACTTTCCTCTTACTCTATGTTAGAATCATGAACCTTCTGGGTTTTGTTAATTGTTTTATACTGAGAAATGACACTGTCAGAAGCAAGTTTCAAGTATTACAGCATTAAAGTCCACACAGGTTTTCTGTGGACTGCTAATGCTGTGCAGTTTTTTAGTTGATATGGAGTCTGAATAAGTAGTAAAAGTTCCCAAAGTTGGCAGCAGGAAATCTCAAGGATCTGAGACCTAATGAAGGCAACTGTGACAAACAGCCTTAGGCATGAAAAAAATAACCAAATGACAAGTTTTATTTTCTTATAAAAAAAGTATTAAGATACATCTCTAGCATCAATTGCCTATTTAAGATAAAATAGCAAAATACTTATTGTCATTTGTGCAAGGGATTACTACTATATAGAAATACCTAGAAAATTAGTAGTCTATTAGAATACTATCATTAGGATCTCATTAGGGTCTTAATGCTATTCTAGGCATGATGTATTAGTTACTATATTAATTAGTTGAATCTCATTGCTTTTAGGACTACTATATTTCTTACAGCAACGTCATGTATTCATTTATTTATTATCTATTAAAAAAATCATTGTGCATTCTTCTTTATTTACACAGCATTCTCTGCTAATGTGTGTAAAGAAATGAGCATATGTGACCATTGACGGGAATGATGTCAGGATGATACTGAACTTGTGTAGTTTTATGACTTGTCTCAGCACACAAATGTTTTGTTCTGTCAAGTAGTGATGAGTAAATGCTTACACAGGTGACCACAGAAAGCACCTGTGAGAAGCACCTGTGTCCATTTGCACTACTATTTTGGCATGTCCTCTGCTCTACAATTGATCATTGTGTGATTGTGTCCAGTCTTTGTCCACTTTGCCCTCGTCTGTCTCCATGAGTCAGCAACTTCAGCTCTTTTTTATAAAGTAAAAAAAAAAATCCAGAACTTTTTATAGTTTTCTTTTGTTTTTATTAAAAATAATAGCATTCTTTTAAGATTTTAAACTAGGCTAGAATACTTACTGTGATTGTCATTGCTTAGCAAATTTTGGTTACAAAATTTGATAGGTTTTGAGTTTTGTCCCAATCTGTTTTCTTTTCTGATAAACCCTATAATTATAAATGCTTTTGTAGGACCCGAGGTTTCCAGGAACATGATGCTCTGTGACAGTAAGAACATCTTAACTTTTTAAAAAGTACTTCCATTAACATGATGCAAAAATCTCTCATATAACCACAAAGACTCTTACTCCCTTTCCAGGAAAATTAAAATTCATAATTTTTGCTTCTAGCTTTAGGTCAAGACCTCTGGATGATATTCATTCTCCTTTAGTTCTGTCACAAGTCCAACTGTGATGTATGGACTAGACTGGAAAGTTCAGTATCGCTCCAGCCCACTATATGAGATGGTAGTGAAAGGGAGAGGAAAGAAGAAAATGAGTTAAAATTTCTAATTACATACAACACAGACCAAGAAAGAAATATGAGTTAGAGCAGTATTTCTCATTTCTGAAGCTAGTTTACGTGCAATATTTGAGAGTCATGGTTTTCCTCTTTTATCACGAATGCTGTATTCCTGGTGATATTTTCAGCCACCACTTATTTTGGTTGGGATTCTCTGACCAAGCTGTTATCACTGAATGATCTGAATGTTTAGTAGTATTCCTTGTACAGATTCGCTCTTGTCTTCCATTAAATTTTACCACTGGAGAGAGAATTATAGGGGATTCTATGGGTCCTATCCATTGTCCTCCCTTGCCATTTTGGAGCAGTAAACCTATCTCCTATTGATAGCCAAGATAAGAGATCAATGTGCTGATAGAAACATTTCTTCATTAGGGACTAAAAATTACCAAAAAAAAAAAAAAAAAAGTCGAAGGGCATGGGAAACAAAATTTTTAAAGTGAATCATTAGATAGCTAGGTCTAATAGTAACAGGGGCCTCTCTCACTTTCAACTTTTGGTTCTGAGACTCATATAGTCTGACGATGGGAGAAATCACATTATGTACAGGGTAATTGTTCAGAGAATTTACTGTTGGTAACTACCTAAACCTTTAATAGGTCATCCTATTGTTTTAAGTGTGTAGTATATTTTAGTAAATGCAGTACTAAGTCTATTGGACTCATTTCCTGTACAGTGAGTGTTCCCTGGCGAGACGCAATGTTTGTGGTGTACCACAATGTTTAACGAGTCCCTCTGTGATTCCTCAGATGGTGATTCTGATATTAGCATAGTGGGCACAGAAACCAAAATGTTCACCAGATAAAAATATCCAGTTGCCATCCCTTCCATTTTAAGGATCCAGTATAATTGAATTTCAACTAGAGGGCTGGCTCCTCTGAAATAGTATCCCATATTTTGGGGAGGAGGTAGAAAGGGGTCACTTCATATTGATTCCTTCTGCTAACTGATTGATCACACATCAGTAGAAGTAAATAGGTCAGCCTTGAGGAGGTGAGGTCTGTAATGTGAATTCCAGCAAAACCGTTATCCTTGACACCAAGGCTACTTTGTTTCTGAGCCTTTTTGAGCAGGGGTTAGAGTGACCATAGAAAGAGATGACCAACATTTATAAGGAGAGTCATTTTTTCCACCCATTATTTAAACCCTTCCTCACCAAGAAGGTCTCCTGAGGAATGTTCACAAGGTCTTCCATTTTTAGCCCCTTCTAAGAGGTTCATGCATATTCTACCAAGCTTCCTTGATGATAGTTTTACAATTTTGCTATCTTAGGATACATAGCCATCACTGAGGCTATATGTTTTTCAAGGAAAAGCACACAATCAAGTATACCATGTAAAACTCTGCATCACGAGGAGAATTTCCTTAATCTTTTAAGGAAGGACTAGTTGCTTCATCTATAATCAGACAAAATTCAGTTGTCAGTTCCTCCAAGATTTGCTTCAGCCATAAGACCCATCTTGTCAAAGGCACAACTCTCCCTAGGGAAGCTCATGCCCCTTTCACTGGGTTAAAAGCTTACTGCTCTGAAAAAGAATTGTGCTTTCAAGACTTGCCTAAGGCATATTTTTTGTGTATCATGTTCACCTGATGGAGTGATTCAAGGCATGCCTAATTTTATAGCTAGTGTACACTCATAGATTAAACTCAGTTATAATGAACTAAGGAAATGTGGTTATCAGTTAATTCATAGTAACTCATAGTATGGTGTTTAGTTACAAAAGTAAAATTTGACTGTAAAAATGAGACTAATAATTTCCCCAAATGGGCATGACTTCACTCTTAAGCCCTGCGGATCTTATTTGAAATTCTCTTTTGAGACTTAGTGCTCACTCCAGGCATACCAAAACCTTGAAAGATACTGTGAGCACACCTGGCCCACTTGATCATAAGGAAGTGAGCTCTACTCTTGCAAAGTAAAGCATTTCTCAAACATTGAAAAAGCACTTGGATGTAAGTGACAAATATTCATGACTAAATCCTTCTTACTGTTACATTTCAGAACAGCATGACAGGCTTTGTCATAGAGCAGAACACATCAGGATAAAGATGCATAGTGGTGATGGTGGCTCATCTAAGCCATCCTGGATAGAGGATGTTTCAGGGAAGGATTCCTGAAGGCAGTAACGTCTAGCACAGCGGTTCACAACCCGCAGGAACTGAATTAAAGGATTGCGGCATTAAGAAGGTTGAGAACCACTAATCTAGAATGAGACTTGCGAAATAAATTTGAATGAGGGGATAAGAAAATAGGCAAGATAATTCTCAGTGGAGGCAGCAGCATTTGCCAAAGCACCAAGGTAAGAGCCTATAAGACATTTTAACAATATTGTAAGTTTTGAAATCAGCCTTGTATCTCATCTGATTTGCAGGAACTCCAATCTACCTGGGGAAAATGTAACTCCCCAAAATAGGGATTGTTTAATGTTTATGGGAGAAGTTCCAGAAAAATAATGTCCAAGAGTTATAAATAAATATTTTTGTCTTCTTCTAACCAAATGCATGGAGATAGATTGATGTGAACTGATACTGCAAAAAACTATATAATAAGGCTCTCTGCCCTCAACACACATACACGAACACATTGCCTTCTTCCAATCCTTGAGGATTTCCCTGTAAAGAGGATATACTACCTTATAATGTGTCGTCTCAGTTAAGAATGTAAGCTCTGGCTTCAGGGATTCATAATTTATGGGCTATGAAATTCTTATCAAGTTGCTTAACCTGTGAACTTTAGTTTTCTTGTCTGTGTAATACAAAGATACATCTCTAATTAATGATGTTATTGTCAAGATTGAGCCAATAAATTGCTCAGCAAAGTCCTGGATATGAAAATTGCTCTAAAATTAGCTATTGTTTTGTTATTACTACTTGGAATATGTGTATGCTACCCTATAAACAGTAGAGTTTGGGTATGCATATTAGGATGGTGGGCTCATTTCCATTCTTTCTTCGGTCCTCTTTACTGTGATCTTGACTGTCTCACTTCCCATGATTCAGAATGACTATAGGCTTGGTTTTAAGTAAATGTCGTGGTTATGAAGATAATAGAAGATCCATTCACAATATATACATAAATGTAATCAAATCATTACATTTATGTATATATTCAACACTACCTGATTCTGAATGAAGGTTAATGTTCATGGCAAAGAAAAGTCATTAACACATTTATGAACTTGAATTCCATTTAGCTTTATTGACAAAAATTTCTGTGAAAGTATAAGTAACGAATTTATATTAATATCAAAAGTACCAGGCATATTTGTGATATGGGCTAAACAGAGAGGCATTTTTAGTATCCAATCCATGCCTTCTGTTTCTTACTGAGAATTAGGAGCCATGCATATAGAAAAACAGAGAATAAAGGTTTCTTTCTTGTTAATTTTTATTTCAAAATGTGTAGGGGGTACAAATGTTTCTGATTACATGGATCGCTTTTGTAATGCTAGAGTCATAGCTATAGATATGGCCATCACCCAAATAGTGTTCACTGTATACCTTTCCTCCCCTCCTCCCCGCTTGATTTCCACTGAGTTTTACTTTCCTCTGTGCACATGTGTTGTTCATTGGTGAGTTCTAATTTAATAATGAGTACATGTGGTGCTTCATTTTGCAGTCTTGAGATACTTAGAAGACTATACTCTAGTTCTATCCAAATTATTGCAAAAGGCATTAATGAACCCCTATGGCTGAGTAGTACTCCATGTTATACATGTATTTTATTGATCCACTTATGAATTCATGGACACTTGCTTTTATTCTATATCTTTTCAATTTTGCTGCAGTAAACACTCATGTGCTGATTTTTATTTATTCATTTATTTTTCGAGGGAGAGACTTTTGGGTAGATACCCAGTAGTGGAATTGGTGGATCAAAGAGGAGATCTACTGTTACTTCTTTGAAGAATCTCTATATTGTTTTTCATAGAGGTCCTAAAGTACAGTCCCGTAAACAGTGTAGAATTTTTTCTTTCTCTCTGAACCCAAATGAACATTTATTTTTGGACTTTTTAATAAAAGCCATTCTAACTAGGGTAAGGTGATATTTCATTGTGTTTTAATTTGCATTTCTCTGATTAGTGATATTGAGCATTTTTCATTTATTGGTCATTTATTTATCTTCTCTTGAAAGGTTCTGTTAATGTCTTTTGCCTGCTTTTTAAAAGGGTTGTTTTAATGATTTGGATGTGTTTTTTATAGATTCTGGTTACCATTAGATATTTATCTTGCAAATATTTTCTCCCATTCTGTAGGTTGTCTATTTTCTCTGTTTATTGTTTCCTCAGCCATACTGAGGCTTTTTAGTTTGAGTAAATCCTATGTATTTTTGTTGTTGCCATAATTGCCCTTAGGGTCTTAGTCATAAATTCTTTGCTGAGTCCAAGATCTCGAAGAGTATTTCCAACATCGTCTACTAGAATTCTTATCATTTTATGCCTTGCATTTAAGTCTTCCATCCATCTTGAATTAATATTTGTGATTGGTGAGAGATAGGAGTCTTGTTTCATTCTTCTGATTATAGCTATCTAATTTTCCCAGTATAGTTTATTGAAAAGGGCTTCTTTTCTCCAGCACATATTATTGTTTCCTTTGTCAAAGATCAAGTGGCTGTAGGTACATGGGTTTGTATTAATGTTTAAATTTTTACATTGGTCTATGTTTCTATTTTTATACCAAAGCCAGTGAGATATAAGAAGTAATAAAAAATATTCCAAGAAAATAAAAGTGAATTTGTGTCCAAATTCTACAAGAAGATCTGGTATCTATGCTACAGAAATTATTTTATAACATAGAGAAGGAAGAAATTCTTCTCATCTCATTTTATGAAGCCGGTATCACCTTGATACCAAAGCCAGGAAAGGATACAACAAAAATGAAAACTAAAGACAAATATCCCCAATCTTTGATATAGATTCAAAATTTCTCAATAATAAACTAGTATACTGTATCAGCACCATATTAAAAAAATAATAATCTATCATGACCAAGTGGTCTTTATCCCAGGGATGCAAGGATGGCTCAGCATATGTAAATCTATAAATGTGATTCATCACATAAACAGAAGCAAAAACAAAGACCATATGACCACCTCAATAAATGCAGAAAAATTCAGCACCATTTAATGATAAAATTCCTCAACAAACTAGGCATAGAAAGTATCTTTAAATTATAAAAGCCATTTACGACTAACCCATAGCCAACAATATGCTGAATGGAGAAAAGTTGAAAGCATTTTCACTGAGGATTGGAACAAAACAAGTGTTCTACTGTCACTATTTCTACTCAACATAGCACTGGAAGTCCTAGCCAGAGCATAAGAAGGAAATAAAAAGTATTCAAATCAGGAAAGAGGAGGTCAAACTATCACTTTTTGCTAATGACATGATCTTATATCTAGAAAACCCACAACGGCTCCATGAGGAGACTCCTTGAATTAATAAATTTGTAAATATACAAAATCAGTATACATAAATAACTAGCATTTCTCTATATCAGTAACAGTCAAGCTGAGAGTCCAAAAACTCAATACTGGGCTCAGTGCCTGTGGCTCAAATGGCTAAGGCACCAGCTACATACACCTGAGCTGGCGGGTTCGAATCCAGCGTGGGCCTGCCAAATAACAATGATGGCTGCAACCAAAAAATAGCCGGGCAGTTGTGGTGGGCACCTGTAGTCCCAGCTACTTGGGAGGCTGAGGCAGGAGACTTGCTTGAGCCCAGGAGTTGGAGGTTGCTGTGATCTGTGATGCCACGGCACTCTACCCAGGGTGACAGCTTAAGGCTCTGTCTCAAAAAACAAACAAAACAAAAACAAAGACTCAATACTATTCACAATAGTTACAAAATATACATATATGTGTATATATATAAAAATAAAATACCTCACAATATACTTAACTAAAGAAGTAAAAGTTCTCTACAAGGAGTACTATGAAACACTGAGGAAAGAAATGGTAGAAGATACAAACAGATGAAAAAACATATCATGCCCATGAACTGGCAGAATCATCATTGTTGAAATGTCCATATACAAAATGATTTACAGATTCAATGCAATTTCCATCAGAATACCAGTGTCATACATCACAGCTCTAGAAAAAGTAATTCTATGCTACATTTGGAACCAGAAAAGAGATTGAATAGCCAAAGCAATCTTAAGCAAAAAGAATGAATCTGGAGGCATCACATTATCTCAATGTGGAGGAGACGTCAAACTATATATAGGTCACAACAAAAGTTTTGAGATAGACTGTGATAAGGTTCCTTATTTCACTTCCAAAAAACACAGTCAACAGCCTCCTTTCTCATTCACATGCAAGTTTCAACTTGCTTGGCTTATCAGTATTGCCAGGGGGGCTTCATTTGTTTCTGTCTACACAGATTTAATGTTTCTTGATTTTTGACTACCTCAAAACTTTTGTAATTACTCATGTACTTACTATAAGGTTTATTACACATTGTACTTCATATAGTGTTTTCCAAAGTTTTTTTTTTTTCAATTGCCAGCTGTTAGAGAGTACTAATAGTTCTTATGTGAAAATGGGTTCCATGGTCAATAAAGTTCAGGAAATATAGATTTTAACAAAGGTAAATGGAATTTCTTACTATAAGACCTCTCATAAGTTTTATCATATAATTATATATTACATATTTCTAAAAGAAGGTAGAGTAGTATTGTCTAGAAGAAAGATAATGTAAGTCACATGTATTTTTAAACATTTTCCAGAAGACCTACGAAACATGTAAAGAGATATATTTATTTTAATAATATATTTTCTTAACCCAATACATCCAAAATGTTATTATTTTAACATATCAATATAAAATTATTGCCACATTTTACATTTTCCCCCATAATTTATGTTCAAAATATAGTATATAAACTTACATATCTCAATTGAGATGACCCATATTTCAAGCACTTAACAATCATGCACAGTGAGTGTCTACATTTGGCAATGCAAGACTGGGCTATGCTGTTATATCTCAAACTTAGCTTTCCATGACTTAGTTTTCAGGGGACATTTTGAGGGATTATATTTCATGAAATACATTTTGAAAAATACTTATTTAGGGTGGAGACTAATGGAAGGATTATCAGGAAAAAAAAAGAATGAGATGGAAAATGCTATCAAGGTATGAAATTTAGCTAACAGGAAGCATGTGTTGTGTCTGTTGAGAGTATTAACATTACACAGGTGTCACACCTTGGCAGATGTACCTATATGGAGGGGCAAACTGACATTCAACTGGCTTGACCGATGAGCTGGCAGAAGCAAAATGAAACTGCAATCTTATGAAGAAATAGGGAGTAAGTGGTGCTTGGAGCAAGACGCCAGTAAACACCAGCACAACTTTGCCAGGGAGATCCTGGTGCTCCAACAGAAGGACCCTCAACCCCTCAGGCTGCAGGAGGGATAGTGATTACCTCAAACTCCAGTCATTTTCCTATTCAAAGGGAAACTAGAGAATAAAAGATTCAGCTTACAGAACTCCTTATATATTCTGAGTCATTTATAGACATTTTAGGTGAAATACAACAGTTGAGGGCTGCTAAATAGGCATTTTGAGTTTTCAATCTCAAACAAGGCTTGACTTGAACTCGTGTATTTTTCTCTACCTTGAAGAGATATAACCCCAGATGTTTCCCTACCTCCTTATAATAGCTCGATGACTGCCTTGGCACTAAATCATATCCTCCTGGCATCAATAAATTCATTGTTTACCTCCCCAAGCACCTAGATTTCTCATAGAGCTTCAGGGCCAAAAAGAAGTCATGCACAAAGATTAAAATCGGCTTAAGCGCTATGTGTTTTATGCTCAAATGGGAATTACAAGAGAAGCTTTTTCAGAGACCAGTACAAAGCCTTTCTCTGTTGAAAACAGGCTAATTTAGCAGGGCAAAAGAAAGCATAATCCTTTTCATAGCATTTAATCAGGGGCGCCTTGAATTTAAACCTAAAGAGGAGAAGACGGTGGGGGCAAGGTAAGGAGAGATGTAATTTGTATAATTGTATTGCTATGGATGGAAACACCAATACCGCCAGATTTAATTATTCCTTTCATCTTGCCTTATTTCACTCTTGAAGATCAATATGCTTGTTCTCTTCTTAAGCAGCAACGATTTCTACAATCTAAACATAAATTTAATCATGTGCTGCCATCTCGGTGTTTATAGACTCTGTCAAAGACACAGCCTGTTATAATTATTTTCTCAGTCATTTGCCAAAAGAGAAACACTTCAGGCAACACTAAAACTTAACTTAATCACCAGAAACAATATCAGCTCAACAAATAGATCTTATTAGATGGCCATTTAAAAAAAAGAGCAAAGCTCATTTCCCAATACTTTAATTTTCTGCTAAATTTCAGATTGTATTTACATACAGATATTGAGCTATTGCCACATTTTATATGAACCATAAATGAGATAGCATCATGAAGATTGTTATTAAAACTGATGCCCAATGTAGCAGATATAGATTTCTAAGTCACAAATCACTGGGGGTAGTTTGTTTCATTTCTCTCCAAAAAAAAAGTGTATGTTAATGCTAAAAGTGAATACAGCCTATAGAAATGACTTAAAGTAAGTAAAATGAAATGTTTGGAGACATAACATTCATCAGAAAACTGCAGTTCAGATGACCTCCAAAACTCTTGGATTCAAGAGATTTTGAGACAAAACAAATAAAATTGTGAATGAAATCAATTTTCTAACTATGAGCACATGATTTATAAATGGGCACAATGTAGGGGTGTATGGCATACTTTTTGGGTGTGGAACATGACTATAAGAGGGATGCTACCTAATAAATTCAAATATTGTGACCTGGTTGTTTATACCCTCACATTAACCCGAAATTAAATAAATAAACAAATAAATATATTTCTCTGAAGGAAAATGCAATTTGCTTTAAGTTGTTTTAAGTACCAAAGTAGGATCTGTTAATGTAGCATCATTTAGTTTTAAAAATATGAACTTAATATATACAAATACATGACAAAATAAAAAAATTCTGTCAATTTATTTTCCAAGGAGTATTATTAAATAACTTTAGAAGAAGCCCTAAAGAGGGGTGGTGCCTCTGGCTCAAAGGAGTAGGGTGCTGGCCCCATATACTGGAAGTGGTGGGTTCAAACCCAGCGCCGGCCAAAAACTGCAAAAAAAAAAAAAAAAAAAAGCCCTAAAGAGTGCATTTTATATTTTTATGATTTATTTAGACTACTCTGCTTGTGTGTCCTCAGACACTTTTTTCAGAGATAGTCCTAGTCTTTACACTATAGCAATGGTTCTCAACCTGTGGCTGCCCTACAGGAAAGAATGCTGCACAGAGAGGCCAAGAACCTGCAGCCACAAGGTCACATGTGGCCTTCTGGATCTTTGAGTGTGCCCTTTTGACCAAATCCAAATTTTACAGAACAGACACTTCTAATAAAGGGATTTGTTCTGTGAGTTTAGATTTGGTTGAGAGGTCACAGTTGGGAATCTGTAGGGATACCTATGACCTTGAGGCTGGAGGTTCCCACTCCCACTCCATTTTATCTAATCATATCTTGACACAGTTAATTCATGAAGAAAGCTAAACATGTGAATTCTGATGCAAAGGCCCATGCTCATTTCTTTATGTGCTTATTTATTTGTAATCTTTGAAATATCTTTTGTAATAAACTGTGAGTGTAAGTAAGCATTTCCCTGAGTTCTATGAACCATTCTATCAAATTAATCGAATCCAAAGAGGAAGTCATGGAAATCCTAATTAGAAGCCAGTCAACAGATATTAAGGATTTGCAACCAGAGGGAAGGAGAGAGTGGTCCGTGGGACTCAGCCCTACACCTGTGGGATCTGATGCTATCTCTGTGTAGGTAATGTTGGAACTGACTTGGAGAACACCTAGCTGGTGTCCTCTGCAGAGCTGATTGCTTGCTTCCTGGTGGGGAGAAATCCTCCCCCCCCTCGCCATATTTGGTCAGAGTGCTCTGCATTGATAATTGCTATGGTTTGAGAGCAAAGGAAAAACGTAACTTGAAAGATAAGTTTTTCAAACAATATCCTATCATAAATAGCATTCTATATTTTTCTTTCTTTGCTTACAATTATGTTTCTGAAATTTATATTGATAATCATTTATATGGTTAGCACCAGTGAATTAATTTTAACTGTTATAGTAGACTATATAAGTACAACACATTATTATTGTTTATTCTCAAGTTGATAGTTATTTCCAGATTTATTGTTCTTTAATCAACTCTACTTAAACATATGTCCAAGAAACATGTTATGGAATGTGATGAGAAGTAGAATTGTTGAGAGTCTGGGAAGAGCATCTTTGACTTTACTAAGGCCACATACTCACCAAAACTTGTTATTTTCAGGCTTTTAACAACTTTGCCAAAATGAAATTTAATTCAATTTTTAAAATTTTCAATTGCACTTTTCTAATGCTGGTAAGCCCTCGGTGACATGAGTTTCAAATGTTTTCCAGTTAACCATTTGTCTATATTTCTTGTTTATGCTGTCTTTCTACCCTTCTAATTTTTAGCTGTGTTATTTACTTCTTCCCATTTTCTTTGCATTTGTCTTTTTTCCAGCTTCTTAAAATGAATTCCTAACCCATTTTTTACAAGTCTTTCTTTATTTTTTCCTATCTTTAAATACACACTTGAAGAAGTGATGTTAGCAAGATGGCTGAAGAAAGTTGGGTGGCATGTGCCCCCATGTCCTAAGGAAAAGGGACCAAAATAATGAATGAACACAGTAATTTAACTAGGGCAACTAACGAGGTATGCTGGAAAGCCCCAGGGAAGATGCAAAATCTCTGTGTAAACAGAAGCCCAGGATAGCCCCAAAGAAAGAGTGAGGCACCCTGCTTCTGCCATCTTGTCTCCCTGCTATGATTAACCTGGAGCCAAGGACAACTTCTTGCAGGGAAAAGGTAAACTAGAAAATGTCACTGGTTCCTATAACTGCCTCAGACACCAGAAATCCTTGCTACAATAAAAAGTGTTCTAACAAGCTCTGAATCCAGTTGGAGAGTTGCTGGGAGTATACATGGCTGCATTGCCTCAGAGTAAAAGCCCATTTTGAACTTCCCACCCCTATTGCATAAGTGGCTACAGCATGCTGCCATGTGTAAAATAAACCCACTTCTAAGATTCATCCTGCCCTGGTGCCAGTAGCCACTGACTCTTTATATGCCTTTGTGTGCCTTTATTCTTCTGTGTTCTCATGAGTGTCTGCAGCACCATGACTATAGCTGCCAGATGCCTGGGCTCAGTAGAGCAACTAGGACCTCAGTATTTGAACCGGGGGGACACCCCACTTCCCAGGGAATAGGTGGACCTGGACAATGTGGAAGCTGCCCCACATTCATGCACATCTACACCCAGCACAATAGCCAAGGTAGCAAATGTCCTAATTCCTAGAGAGATTGCTGCATAACTGGCCAGCCCACTGAGTCTATTTATACCTGTGCCTACATTGATAGAGTGTGGTAGCAGCTCTACTCACCAGAAAGCCTGCTGCATAGCTGGCAGACAGGCCAGCCATACCCATGTATGCCTCTTAGAGAGCCTGTGCATAGTCATCCAGACAGCCACACCTACACCTGGCCTGACAATCAATGCAGTGAGCACATCTCCCATAAAACCATGCCAACACTTTCACGAACTCTCACAGCATAGGGCACTGAAGCAGTTATAGACATTACTAACGAGGGTTATAGCTGAATAAACTGCACAGAAACCACATAACTGATGTCCACCCAGAACCAAAGCCAGTGCACCATACTCATTTGACGCCTTAGGACCTATTTATAGAAAAAGTTCTCTCCCTACCATGGTTACTTAATAAAATAGAAAAAGTGGCTATTTTACTAGATGTGCAGACATCAAAGTAGGACCACAACACAAAAAAGCAAGGAAACAATATTCATAAAGGAACCAATAATTTCCAGGTAACAGAAACCAAAGAACAGTAAATTTACATAAATGCCCCATCATGAATTCAAAATAATAATCTTAAGGAAGTTCAGTAAGACATAGAGAATATAGGCAAACATTTTAATAAAATCAAACAATTCATAATCTAAATTAGAAATTCAACAAAGAGATATTACAAAAAGAACCAATTGAATTTTGAAACTAAAATATCCAATGAACAAGAACAAAATAAATAACAATTAAGAGTTGCAAAAACAGACCAGCTCAAGTAGAGAAAGGATTTCTGAACTTGAAAAAGAGGTCTTTTTAAATAGCCCAGTTATAGGGAATAAAGGAAGAATAAAGAATAAAGACCCCCACAGGACTTTTATAAGATACTTTTAAGCAATCAAATATTTTTTTTGAGACGGAGCCTCAAGCTGTCCCCCTGGGTAGAGTGCCACGGCATCACAGCTCATAGCAACCTCCAACTCCTGGGCTCAAGTGAGTCTCCTGCCTCCACCTCCCAAGTAGCTGGGACCACAGGCGCCTGCCACAACGCCCGGCCATTTTTTGGTTGCAGCCATCATTGTTGTTTGGCAGCCCGGGCTGGGGATTCGAACCCGCCACCTTAGGTGTACGTGGCTGGTGCCTTAGCCGATTGAGTCACAGGCACCGAGCCAAGCAATCAAATATTTTAATAATAGACATGACAGAGGGAGAAGTGATGAATAAAGGCACAGGAAACATATTTAGAAGAATAATAACTAAAAACTCACCAAGCCTTAAGAGAGATGTGAACAACCAGATTTGGGAAGCTCGTAGATATTCAATTAGAGTCCATCCGAAGAGATTCCATCCCAAGCACATTATAATCAAAATGTCCAAAATCAAAGACAGATCTCCTAAAGTTAAAAGTGAAAAGAGTCAAGTTACATATAATATAAGGGAATACCCTGTAGACTATAAGCAGATTTCTCAGCAGAAACCTTTCAAGTCAGGAGAGAAGGTGATGATATATTCAAACTGCTTAAAGAAAAAAGAAAACAACTTAGCTTTGTTGTATATAGTATTTTTTACTATCATTCATCAAATAAGAAAATAAAAAACTCTCAGACAAGCAAAAGTTGAGGTAATCACTATTAGACTGGCCTTACAAGAAATGCTTAAGGGAACACTACAACTGGAAGTAAAAGATTACTGTCATAAAAATATATTTAAAACTAAATCCATAATCAAATTCAGAGAACTTTAGTCCTCTAGCATGAACGTTAAAAGTCAAAAATCATCAAAAGAACAATAGATACAATTTGTGTTTAAAGACCACACAATAGGTAAATTGTAAGTTACTATGAAAAAAATTTAAGTTTCAGGGAGGAAATAAAATGTCCAGATTATTTTTATGCAACTAAAGTTTTTATCAGCTTAATATAGGTTATTGTAAGACTTTATGTTAGCCCCATAGTAACCACACAGAAAAAAAGTTGTAGGAGAGATACAAACAAGAAAGGGAAAGAAAACGAAGCTTAGCATTACAAAAACTCTGCCAAACCAAAGAGGTAAACAGTAAAAGAGAAAGAAAGGAACAAAAGATTTACAAAACAATCAGAAAGCAATTTACAAAATGGCAAGAGTTAGTCTTTAAAGACCAGTAATAATCTTGAGTGAAAATAAATTAAATTTTCTAATTAAAAGTTATAGAGGGGCTGAGTGGATTTTAAACAAAAGACCTAACTACATGATGCTTATGGGAGAATCTTCTCTCCCTTAAAGACAAATACACTGAAAGTGTAGGTATGGAAAAAGATATCCCATGAAAATGGAAACCCAAAGTGAAACAGAATAGCCATACTCATATTAGATAAAATAAACTTTAAGTCAAAACTGTAAAAAGAGATAAAGTTCATTTTATAATGAAAAGGAATTAAAAATAATAAATATATTGATCATAAATATAAATGTACCTAACACTGGAGCACCCAAATAAAGGAAATATTACATCTAAAGGGAGAGGTAGGCTGCAATATAGTAATAATAGGAGACTTCAACACCCCTTTTTCAATAATGGAAAAGTAATCCAGATAGAAAATTAATGAAGCATGAGACTGACATTGTACCAAATGGATCTAAAATTAAGAGGGAGATTTAAAAATTTTTCAAGACAAATAAGAATGGAAATATTTCAAGCCCTATAGAAAACAGCAACAAGAATTTTAAGAGGGAAATTTATAGCAATAAATACATCAAAAAAGAATTATTTCTAATAAGTAACTGAATGCAACATCCTTATGAACTAAAACACAAGAGCAAACTAAAAGTTGACATAAGAAAGTAAATAATAAAGCTTAGGGAAGAAATCAAGGACATGAAGTGTATACAAAATTCAAAAATCAATAAAATGAGTTTTTTGGGAAGAGATAAACTAAATTGACAAATATGTATGTAGGTAGTCCAAGAAAAAAATAGACAAAAATAAATAGGTTGAAAGGGATACATTATAGTCGGTAACACAAGAATAACAAAAGATGATTAGGACTGTTATGAGCAACCATACCACAGTTGTTCAACTATTGTGAAAAATTATACACCCAAAATTTAATAACATAGAAGTAGATAAAATTATGGACACACACAACCAACTAAGGTTATGGAGAAATGCAAAATTTGACCAGATCAATAACAAGTGAAGAAACTGAAATGAACTAAAATGTTTTTCACAAAAGATAAGCCTAGGAACTGATGGCTTCCGTGCTGAATTCTACCAATCACTTAAGAACTGATACCAATTGTCTTGAAAATATTCCAGAAAATTGAATAAGAGGTAATGCTTTTAAACTCATTTTATAAGGCCAGCACTACCCTGATTTCAAAATCAGACAAGGAAGATAAGGACATAACAATAAACGAAAAATATTGGCCAATATCCTTGATGAACAGAGACAGAGAAATTCTCAACAAGATAGCAGCAAACTGAATTAAAAAATACATTGAAAAAATAATTCACTATGATTAAGTAGGATTTATTTATCTCAGGGATAAAATTATGCTTCTATATATGAATCAATAAATGTAATGCACCACATATTAAGAAAGACAAAAATCATATGATTGTTTAAATAGATGCAGAAAAAGCATGTGATAAAATTCAACACTGCTTCACGATAAAAATTTTTTTAACAAATTAGGTAAAAGGTATGTATCTCAACACAGTAAAGTTCATATATGACAAACCCACATCCAGCATCATACTAAATGGGCAAACATTGAAAGGTTTTTCCTCTACAATTGGGGCAAGGCAAGAATGCCCACTTTAACCATTTCTATTCAATGAAGTACTAGAATTCCTAACCAGAGAAATTAAGTAAGACAAAGAACATTCAAACTGTCAAATTGTCCCTGTTTGCCAACGACATGATCATACATGTAGAAAATCCTAGAGATGTCACCAAAATACTGTTAAAACTAAGAAACAAATTCGGTAAATTTCCAGGATACAGTATCTACAGAAAAACAGGAGCATTTCTATATGTGAACTACATAAAAAAGAAACACAATCCATTTTCAATAGCTACAAAAAATAACCAAAAATAAACTGTAAAAGGGTGAAGAAAGACTGCTACACTGACAACTGTCTAACATTTGTGAAAGAAATTGAAGAGAACACAAATGAGTGGAAAGATATACCATGTTCATGGATTGGCATACCTAATATTGTTAAAATAGCCATATTACCCAAAGGAAACTACATATTTAATTCAATCCCTATCAAAATACCACGTAAAAACTTTTTTTTTTTTTTGAGACAGTCTCAAGCTGTCACCCTGGGTAGAATGCCATGGTGGCATAGCTCACAGCAACCTCAAACTCTTGGGCTTAAGTGATTCTCTTGCTTCAGCCTCCCAAGTAGGCTACAAGTGCCCACCACAATGCCTAGTTATTTTTTGGTTGTAGTTATCATTGTTGTTTGGCAGGCCCAGCTGGATTTGAACCTGGACAGCTCCAGTGTATGTGGCTGGTGCCCTAGCTGCTGAGCTACAGGTGCCGAGCCACCATGAAAATTCTTGACAGAAATAGGAAAAAAAAGTCCTAAAGTTTACATGGAATTATAAAACCCCCACAAAACAAAGCATTCCTGAACAAAAGGACAAAGCTCCAGGCATCACACTGCCTGACTTTAAAATACATAACAAAACTTTAGTACAAAACAGTTAACTGTAGTAACTATAGGTACTGGCAAAAACAGACACACAGACCAATAGAATAGGATCAGGAGTCGAGAATAAATTCTCATACCTACTGACAACTAATTTTTGACAAAGGTGACAATAACACAACTTGAGGAAGAAGCAGTTTCTTCAATAAATGTTAGTAGAAAAATTAGATATCTACATGCAGAAGAATAAGACTAGACCCTATGCTTATCACATAAAAAATTCAACTCAAAATGGATTAAAGCCTTAATTGTAGCACCTGAAACTATAAAACTATTATACTAGAAAAAAAAAGGAAATACTTTGACATTAGGCTAGGCAAGGATTTTTTCTATAAGACTTCAAGAAAGCAGGCAATAAAAAACAAAAATAGACTAAATAAAAAGCTTTAACACAGGAAAAAAAACAAAAGACAACCTACAAAATGGGCAAAGTTATTTGCAAACTATACATCTGACAGTGGAGAGGTTAACATCCAGATTTATAAGAGTTTAAATGACCCAACAGAAAAAAAAAATCCCACAAAATAACTCATTTAAAAAATGGGCAAAAATACCATAATGAAATTTCTAAAAAGAATATATACAGTGGATAACAGGTATATATAAAAATACTCAACTAATCACGAAGGAAATTGAAATAAACACCACAGTGAGATACCACCTTAGTCCAGTTAGAATAGAGTTATTAAAAAGACAAAAGAAAATAAGGGTTGGCAAGGCTGTGAAGAAAAGGAACCACACATCATTGGTGGGAATGTAAATTAGTACAGCCATTATGGAAATAGTATGGAGTTTCCTCAGAAAATTTAAAATAAAACTACCAAATGATTCAGCAATCCCATTACTTGATAAATATTCAAAGAAAATGAAATCAGCCTACTGGAGAAATTATCTACAATTCCAAGTTTATTATAGTACTATTCACAGTAGACAAGAGATGGAGTCAACCTAACTGTCCAATGAGGGATGAATTAGGATAGAGAAAAAGTGATACACACATACACAATTGAATACTACTCAGCCATGATAAACTAAAATTCTGTCATATGTGACAACAGGCTTAAACCTATAGGACATAATGCCAAGTAAAACAAGACACAGAAAGATAAATACCCCAATATGTCACTCACATGTGGATTCTAAAAAATATGAAAGTTGATATTATAGAGGTAGAGAGTAGAATAGTAGTTACCAAAGATGGGGATGGGGTGGGAGAGGGAAGCATGGGAAAAGGTTGGTCAATGGGTACAAAGTTACAATTAGATAGAAGGAATAAGTTCTGGTGTTCTTTACACAGTAAAGTGACTATGGTTAAGAGTAAGATATTGTATATTATAACTGGAAGAGAGGCTTTTAAACTTTCTCAAAATAAAAATATACTAAATATATAAGGTGATGGATACTCTGATTTGATATTACTAACATATGCATGTATTAACAAATCAGATTGTACTTCATAAATATTTACAATTATAATGTTTTGATTAAAAATAAATACATATGCATTTAAGACCTTACTTTGGTTTGAAGATGGTTTTTCTGGAAGCAGTGATTCATCCAATGCAAAATTTAAACAGTGAGAATTTTATAAGTATTGGCTGAAGTCTGTAACCATTTTTTTTTTTTAAATCAAGGGGATCTTTTTAACCTCTTTAAAATCACATAACTAGTGCCCAAGGTGCCTAGACGTTGGGGCAGGTTTTGCACACATACTGCCAATTTAATTGTGCCTAAGCTGCCATGCTCAGTAACCATAACAAGTGCTCTCTGAGCCAATATGCTTCAGCTACACTCCTTTAAGGCTGTCTTATAAAGAAGTTAGTTCTGCTTAGTAAAGCCCTAGTCAACAGAACAACTTCTAGGAACATGACTCTGGGACTGGGGAGTTATCTTTAGATACTATTAGCTTAATCCTGTATCCTCTAATTATGCCTCTCAGTAGATGCTGCTATCCCTGGAGAGCAATCAGCAATCAAATATATTCAGCAGGAACCTCCTTTTTGTAGATGGGAAAGGCTGGAATGGTTTTAAAAAAATTTCTTCTTTAAAATAAATGACTTATTGGCAGGGAGTTGATGTGAGCTGATTCTATGGGGAAGAAAACTAGTCTCTCCATAGACCAAACTTAGATTTTTTTCTCTCAGAATAATGTTAAAACCTGAGGTTTATCAATAAGGCCATTGCTTACCACTCACTAATTTTCAAGCAGGTCTTAGGCTTTTTTTATCCTCATCTTTTACCAATAGAAATTCTAAGATCCCAAATTTTTGCACAATAGAAGTTACCAGTAGAAATAGTCCCACAATCCCTTGCAGGTATGATAACCATCTTAAAGAGGCTACCTTTGCAGATTCCTTTATCACTTAATTATTCCATTTAATTGGTTTCCATTATTATGGTTTTTTGGATTTCAAATTATTTTAATCTTTAGAGTCCTTACCTATCATTGTGTTTCAGAATAAGAAAAAAATGTCTTCATTATGAAAAGAAAACCATTTCCTTCTCTTCCTCCTCCTCATTTGCTTTAAAGAATACAAATAAGGATAACATAGGGAATAAATCCATCTACAGAACCTTCATTATGTGGATACCACACATAATTTCTTAGGAAAAGTTTATGAATTAGAGCTACAGTTCCTATATAAAGTGGGAAGTGTCTTGCTTTTTACTTTCTCTGTTCTGATATTTTTTAAAGAAATTATATGAATATAATTGATAAATAAAATAGGAAATAGAGTCAACCACAGAAATTAGCCAATTTTCCTCACTGGATGTTTTAATAGTCATCTTTTACTGCAAAAGCCACACATTAATTTTTTCCCACAGAAAGGTTGCAAATTGCAAAATTGATACATTTATGTTATTAATGAGGATTGAATCCAATGATGTGCTTCATATATATAGTAATATCAGTATACTAACTTCATAGAAGGGAAATTATTGAGTCAATAATTTTTTAATTTATATCATGCACAGTTACCATGAAAATTTAATGAGTAATTGAGATAAGGTACTTAATACAGAGTCCAGCAAATAGTAAGCACCTAGTAAATGTTAGATGTTACTAATAGGGAACCTATGCTTCTCGATGCTTACAGGCAAGGCAGGATTTAGGCACCTTAGGGCAGCACTCAAACGAGGCAGGTGCTAGCTGTTGGGAGCCTGAGCCCTCTAGAGCAGGTGTACAGGATAATAGAAACGGGATTTGAGGGGAGGTGTCATTACATTATTATGGTTTGACTGGACCCATTAATTAGGATATAAGTTCAGATGGTAGATTACTTAGTGAAATGATCATTTTTTAAAATTTACCATAATTGTTTTATTCAGAATATTACATGGTTGCAGATACTGTTTCATTCTTTTACATGTGGTTATCCAGCTTTTCCATTAACACTTAATGAATAGGGAATCTTTTCTCCAGTGTATGTTTCTGTCTGCTTTGTCAAAGATACAGATGAGAATATGAGGATGATTTCATCTTGGGTTCTCTGTTTAGATCCATAGGTCTAGGTCTCTGTTTTTGTGCCAGTACCATGCTGTTCTGGTTATTATAGCCTTGTAGTATAGTTTGAAGTTTTGTAAAGTGCTGTTTCCCAGTTTTTTCCTCTTTGTTTTTTATTGTTTCAGGTTAAATTGAGGGAACAAAATATGAGGTTACAATGTTTGCATTTTTAGGTAGAGACTTTCATCCAGTTTTTTCTTACTTTGTAGGGTTGCATCATCTATTGGGGATCTTTTCTAGATCCATATGAAGTATAGAGATTTTTTTCTAGATTTGCAAAATATGATATTGGGATTTTAATGGGGATTTCACTGAATCTGCAAATCACTGGTAAGACAGCCATTTGAACAATGTTGATTCTGTCTATACATGAGCGTGATATGTTTTTCCATTTGTTGAAGTCCTCTGCGATTTCTTTCCTCAGTGTTTCATAGTTCTTCCTGTAGAGATATTTCACCTTCTTAGTTAAATATATTCCTAGGTATTTTATTTTCTTTGTTGCTACTATGAAAGATATTGATTCTTTGATCGGATCCTCAACTTCACTGTTGTTGGCATTTATGGAAGCTACTGATTTGTATATATTGGTTTTGTAACATGAGACTTTGCTGAACTTACTTATCAATTACAGGAGTCTCTTGGTTGAATCTTTGGGATTTTCCAAATTTAAGATCCATCTTTAGCAAAAAGTAATAGTTTGACCTCTTCTTTCCTCATTTAAATCCCTTTAATTTTTTTTCTTGCCTTAATGTTCGAGCTAGGACTTCTAGCACTATGTTGAATAAAAGTGCTGAAAGTGGGCAACCTTGTCTGGTTCCAGTTCTAAACAGGAATGCTTTCAGATTTTCTCCATTCAGTATGATGTTGGCTATATGTTTGCACTATATAGCCTTTATAATTTTGAGGTATGTTTCATCTACACTGATTTTGTTAAGCATTCTTTTGTTTGTTTGTCTAGCAGGCCCTGGCTGGGTTCAAACCCACTAGCCCTGGTACATGAACCTGGTGTGCTAACCATTGAGCTACAGGCACTCAGCGTTGTTAAGCATTCTTATCATGATAGGGTACTGAATTTTGTCTAATGCTTTTTCTATGTTGATTCAAAGGATCATGTGGTCTTTGTTGTTACATCTATTTATGTGGTGAATTACATTTATAGGTTGCATATGTTGAACCAACCTTGCATTGCTAAAATGAAGCCCACTTGGTCATAATGAATTATTCTTTTTGATTTACAACTGAATTTTATTTGCTAAGGTTAAATTAAGGATTTTTACATCTATATTGATAAGGGATATTGGTCTGTAGTTTTCTTTTTTAGTTGTGTTTTTTCTGGCCTTTGGTATCAAGATGACCAGCTTCATAGGACAAGTTGGGGAAGATTCCTTCCTTCTCAATGTTTTGGAATAATTTCTGCAGTATGAGTACAAGTTCTTCTCTCTCTTTGGTAAAGTTTGGGAGTAAAACCGTTTGTTACAGGGATTTTTTTTTAGGTAAAAGACTTTTTATTGCTCCTTCAATTTTGGTGCTTGATATTAGTCTGTTTAGGAGTCCTCTTTCTTTCTAATTGAGCCTATGAAGTTTGTATCTTTCCACAATTTGTCCATTTTCTCCATATTTTCAAAGTTATGAACCTAGAAATTTTTATAGTGTTCTGAGATGATGTTTAGCATTTTCATGATATCAGTTATAACTTCTCTTTTTACATTTTTAATTGAGCTTAGTACTCGTCTTTCTTTTTTTGTTTCTAGTTAATCTGTCAAAGGGCTTGTTATTTTTATCTTTGCAAAGAACCAAATTTTTGCCTCAAAGTTCTGAGTAGTTCTTTTGTTCTCAATTTCATTTAGTTTTGTTCTGATCTTGGTGTTTCTTTTTTTCCTGCTGTGTATCAGACTGATTTGTACTTTCTTCTCCAGTTCTTTGAGATGATTCATTAGATTGTTGATTTGTGATTTTTCTGCTTTTTGGATATGGGCTTTGAAGGCTATAAGATTTCATTGAAGGACACATTTTTCTGTATCTCACAGATTTTGATATCTAGTGCTCTCATTTTCATTTAGTTCTAAGAACTTTGTGATTTCCCTCTTTTATCTCCTCATTAACTGGTCATTCTGCAATGGGTTGTTTAGTTTCCATGACTTAGTGTAGGGATGAGTGTTTCTGATTGAACTGATTTCTAGTTTTATTCCATTGTGGTCTGAGAAGGTATGTAGTATAATTTCTAATTGTTTTTAGTTTGTTGAGACATGTTTTGTGGCCTAGGATGTGATCAATCTTAAAGAATATTCTATGAGCTTATAAAAAGATTATATTCAATTGTTTTGAGATAGAATGTCCTGTAAATGTCTGTTAAAGCCATTTGTTCTAGAGTTCAGTTTATATCCATGGTTTCTTTGCTTATTTTCTGTTTGGAGGATCTGTCCAATTTGGTCAGTGGTGTGTTGAAGTCCCTAGCAAATATGGTGCTGCTGTTTATTATTATGTTTAGTTTGAGTAAAATTTGCTTTAAGAATTCAGGTGCTCCTGTATCAGATGCATAAATATTTAGTATTGTTAGGTCTCTTGTTGAGTTATTCCTTTTATCTTTATACACTGACCATCTTTGTCTTTCTTTACTTTTGCTGATTTGACATTTATGTTATGATATGAGAATGGCTATACCAGCTTTCTTCTGATTTCTGTTTACATCGAATATTGTTTTCTAATCTTTTACCCTGAGACTGGATGTATCTTTAGGGGTTAGATGCCTTTTTTGAAGATAGCAGATGCTTGGCTTGTATCTTTTAATCCATTCATCTAGCTTATGTCTCCTCAGTGGGGAGTTCATTCATTCACATTTATTAATACATATGGTATTTCTGCTCATCTTGTGGAGTAGACCCTTATTACTTTGTTTTACCTCTTGAGCCATAGTGGTGCTCGGGTTCTGAACTTTAGCTTTTGGATCGTTTAACACTGATGGATTTCTAATGTGCTGATCCCTGTGTGATGCAGTTCTGAGGACTTCCTACAGGGCACGCCTGGTCTTGCTAATCCCTCCAGCAGTTAATAGTCTGAGAAAGTCTTTATTTCTCCCTTGTATATGAAACTTGGTTTTTTGGAGTAAATAATTTTAGGCCAGTAATTATTCTGTTGAAGGCTGGGAATGGGTCCCCATTCCTTTCCTGCTTGTAGGGTTTCAGTTGAGAAGTCTGCAATTAGTTTAATTGATTTTTCTTTGTAAGGAAACCTGCCATTTTCACTTTACTGCTCATGGGAAGGGCTCTTTCATGTTTATTTTAGCCATTCTATATATGTTGTAGTGATTTACTCTTGATGATGAATTTCCCAGGAATGCTTTGTGCTTCTTCTATCTGATAATCTAGATTTCTAGAAAGGCCAGGGAAATTTTCTCAGTTCCCTCAAATGAAGTATTCAACTCTTGAGTTTTTTCTTCTTTGTTTCTAGGTGTGTCTATGATTCTTATGTTTGGCCTTTTTACATAGTCCCACATTTCTTATAGGCTCTGTTCATTCTTTTTATTTCTATTCTTTCTTTTTGACTAACTCATTTAGCACTATGGTATTATCCTCAAGTTCTGAGATTTTTTTATTTTACCTGATCAAACCTATTCTTAAGGCTTTCTACATTGTTTTGTAATTCATTGAATGAGGTTTTTCATTTCTAGAAGTTCTGTTTATTTTTATGTTAATACTTCAATTTCTTTAGATAAATTTTCATTTATTTCCTGCATTGCCTTTGTGGTTTCTTTATGTTGTATTTCCATGAGCTTATTTACAACCCATATTTAAAATTCTCCATCTGACATTTTAATCTTTTTCCTCAGGTTGGAATTCATTGATAAGGAATTATTGTTTTCTTTAGGGGTGATTTTTCACTTTTCAGTTTTCATATTTCCAGAGTTTTTTTTTTTTTTTTGCTGGTTTCTTCTTATCTAGTCTCTTATTCAAGAGCCAAGTGTGTTAGGGCTATTTTATAGATTGTCTCTGAGACCCTGAAGTTTTGTCCCTGCCTGTGTCAGAAGAGTGCCTGAGTTACCTTTGTGTTTCTATAACATTTAATGAACCTCTCAGTTTATTTCTGACCTGCTATCTTCTCTTCCTCTTGACAATGTATAGTGAGTAAGGTCCCCTGGCTTATTCTTGATAAGGGTAGGTGGTACTATGTAACTGTGAATCAGACACACTCTATTTGCTTGAGTTGGAAAATGCTTTGGTGGGCTATATCATTGTTCTCCCTGTCTTTGGTTGATGTTTATGGGAGTTAGCTCACTGCCAAGACATTCTTTTGTGTCCATGGTAGACTCTGGTCCCCCAGGAGAAGCACTTGAGTTCCCCAAGCTTTAGGACACCCTGTATCTCCTCAGGGGTTGCTTGATCTCCACCACCACCGAAGTGGGGGAAGGGCAAGCCAGTTTGTGGCTAGGTTGTGTGAGACTGAAAGGTTTTACAAAGCTTCACCAGGGCTCAGATGTTGCTTTTCTGGCCACTAGTGGGAGCCAGTAGTAGGAGGGTCAGGCTAGAGCTCTCCACACAGAATAGGGCAAACTGCCTGTATGCTAAGGCACAGGGCTGTGTTCCTTCTGCCCTTATCCAGTAGCACAGTTTTCGGTGGAGAAGCATGGGTGGTCCTCCAAATGGCATTTTCAACCCCCATACACCCTGTAATGATGTAAGGAGCATGAAAACTGACCTCGCCGTCAATAGGTGATGCTTACTGGAAGGAATAAACTGCTATCAATGTTGATTTTAGGTCCTGTGACCAGCTCTTATTCCTCAAGAGGAGTACTCAAATGCCCCATGTGGTGGTTGGGACCCTGGATCTTCCAGAAGAGTCCTTAGTTTCTGCTGCAGCAGATGTATGTAAGGGGAGTGTGTCTGGGTAAAACTGTTTTGGGTGGGCTTACCTTCAGACTCCATGG
Source organism: Galagoides demidoff (assembly GCA_963574575.1). Lineage (NCBI taxonomy): Eukaryota > Metazoa > Chordata > Mammalia > Primates > Galagidae > Galagoides > Galagoides demidoff. Next base: position 26,221 of record CAUYQV010120780.1, read on the forward strand.
AATCTGGAAAGTTAGCTGTTTTGGCTGAGGTCTCAGGTATGCTCCCAGTTTCTGGGCAGAACTCTTCTAGAGAAAGGCTGAAATGGCCCCACCCAACCAGGACATCTGTTTGTGGAGGCAGTTGCCTCTGAAGTTTGCAAACTGATAGTCTGCAGTGGGTCTTGGTCTGAGGTTATTTCTGGCACTAGAGGGAGTAGGGCTCTCTATGCTCCGCTCAGAGTGCCCTGAGGCTTACTCACAGGGCTTCACAGGACATGCTGTACCCCAGCATGATGTCCTCTGAGCTGGAACTGGTATGGAGCAGGAGACAAAGTCCCTGAGCAAGGTTTCTGGTTAAGATATGGGGCCATATAGGTGAAAAGTGGATCTGACCAATATGGAGAGGAGGGACAGAGCCAAGTAGGAAGAAAGTAGTTGGGGCTGTAGGAACCTCCTGCAAATTTCAGGTTAGATGAGCTGAGGTTATCTCTGGTGGGTGAGGGAGTGTGAGGCTTTCCATGTCCCACTCCAAGGCAGATAAGGTTGCCTATCAGGGCTTCAGAGGATGGGACACACTGTACCCCAGCATTATTTCCTCTAAGCAGGACTGGGGTGAAGCTGGAAGCAAGGCCTCCTTGCACAGTCCCTTAGCCCAGAATGGCAGGCTGAAATGACCAAGAGTGCAGGGTCAGGTTCAGGCAGGCTGGAAGCCACTGGTGCCTGGAGGGCAGACTGAGGTTGTGCAAGTGGGAGGCTGCCTTTCAGGCACAAAGGTACTGTGGATACTTGGCCAGACAGGGAGAGGTCTTAGCTCTCCATGACCTACCAGAACCTGCCAAAGCAGTTGCTTGTATCCTTTTGGAACTAAGAGATTTCTGGATGCCATTCAATTTCTGTGTTTAGGGCTCACTATAATCTAGGGGCCAAATGCCTAGGTTTAAGTTCAGGGTATGGCTCAGGAAAGCCATGAGTCAGTCTGCTCCTCCCCTAGCCAGCATAATCTTCTCCCAAGAGTTACACCAGAGTGTTCAGAATGGCTTCAGCTATTGTCTGATCCCCATGACACCTGTTGTCTAGTGTGATGTTTCTGCACAGACTTAAGGTAGGACCCTGATTGTGCATGTAGGAGGTCTGGGGGGGGGGTGCTGGCAGCCATCCTACAGCAGTTCAGTCCACTCCTGTGGGGGTGCTAGGAGCCATCCTGCAGCAGTTCAGTCCACTCTGTGCTGGCTGGGCCCACACAGTGCTCCTGTGCTTTAATCTCTCCTATGTTCCCCTCACACTATCTATCTATCTATCTATGAATGACAGAGTCTCACTTTGTCACACTCAGTAGCATGCCATGGTGTCATAGCTCACAGCAACCTTAAACTCTTGGGCTCAAGGGATCCTGTTGCTTCAGCCTCCCAAGTAGCTGGAACTGCAGGCACCTGCCACAGTGCCCTGTTATTTAATTAACTAATTTATTTATTTATTTATTTTTGCAGTTTTTGGCTGGGGTCGGGTTTGAACCCATCACCTCCGGTCTATGGGGCCAGTGCCCTACTCCACAGGCATAGCCACAGGCACTGCCCTCTGCTATTTTATTTTTTTTAGAGACAGGGTCTTGCTATGCCTCAGGCTGGTCTCGAACTGGTGAGCTCAGGCAATCCACCCACGTTGGGCTTCCAGAATGCTAGGATTACAGGCCTGAGCTACTGCACACGGCCCCCCTCACACTCTCTAATCTTGTTATATGTCACCCCTTTACCATCTTTTTCCACACTGAATGTTCTGCACCCCTTCTTTGAGATTTCACAGTGCTGCTTCATAATGATCCCATGAAGGCAGCTGCTTGCAACTTTTACTTCTTTACTCCTGAGAGGTATCGCTGGGAGGCTGCCTCTAGCAAGCCATCTTCCTAACCCTCACCCAGATGATTATTTTTTTCCATATGATACAACTGGTATGACTGAATTTATCATTTTTCAGTTGATTACCATGTTTTAGACAATTTTATATAAGCATTTAAGGCTAAAGAAGTATAGGCCTATTGCTTCAGAGTATTCATTAATATTTATTACTGAATTCAGGACATTAAACTACCTTCTCTGATGAGAAAGCTGTTAGACTAGAAACTGACTTATAATCTCTGTATTAGGCATCCATGCCTTTGGCATTACAGCTGATGTATTGACTCTGCTATGTTGCTCATGCCAAGTCAGGGGCTTCACAAATCCCACTTTTTAATTGCATTTTCCCCCATTGGTAACAAACAACTCTCCATCTCTGTGTTAGGATAAATGCTTCTTCCCTGCTGAGTGCTTAAAGGTTCAACATTCAAGAAAAAAGGCAGATTTATTCTGGCTTTTTATTTTCACATATTGGATTGCTTTCTTAGTATTTATTGAGCATTCAGAATGTGAAAAGATCTGGAAACCAAGACACCTTGTTTCCTGTCCCTGGAGCTAATCATGAAAGGAAAAGAAGCCATTGGAATTAATTAGCTATTTATGTTTAAAAGAAAGAGATCTGTGTGCCTTCTTTTTTCAGGAAAAAAGTCAAAGTATTTAACCTCCTTACCCACCTAATATCCATTTTGAAGTTCTACGGTTACCCTGTGGTGAACCTAGCTTGAGGCCATGCATCTTTCTGGTTGCTTTGCCATGATGGGCATAAAATATGTCCATTGTCCTAGCTACTTTTAGGGAACATAAGCAAATGTCTGAACCCAGATCCCATTTATGGTCCTGACTATCAAACTGCCTCTGTGACTAAGCTTTTCAAAACATTTTGTGAACAGTTACTATTTCTAATAATCTTGATGCTTGTCAGTAAACAATGATGAAAATGGAAAGACAAAGGATTGTCAGAAGGAAAAAGGAGACTGAGGAGGAGGGAAGAGGTGTTGCCTGGGTGGGAGGAAGACCTGAACTACACTGATTAGTCTTCCCCTTCCTTTTACCCCCCAGTCAGGAGCTCCTAAAGAGCCTAGCTGACCTGAGGCTCATTACCATCTAATTAGCAACCCTCCTGTGTGTTGTTCGTGAAGGATTTTGGGAAGATGCGTGCATAGAAAGAAAACTGTTATATAACTCCAACTTGTTTATGTAACCTGTTATATAACCCCAAACTGTCAATCACCCAAAGGCGGGAAACTGCAACCAGTCCCAACCAGGAGAGAGGCACACCAAACTAATGAGCATGTAAAAAGTTGTGTGTATTAAGACTTCGAGTTCTTCTCCACTCACTGAGAGTGACCTGTCTTTCCCTCTGAAACATACTTTCATTCTACAATAAATGCTGAGCGTGTGAGATTGCTTTGTATTTGTGATCACTGCATCATCAGCTCGACTTGGTACCAGTATTCATTCCAGACACTGGAAACTGATGACTCGGGACTACTGAGAAAAACTTAACATCTGCCTCTCTCAACTCTCCAACATAGCCAACAGGACAAAGTCACTGCTTCATTTATCAGCTCCCTCTCCTTTTAAAATCTTTGACAGGACAACCAATTACATTTTGACCTCTGTTCTCCTCTTCCTCAGAAACTACTCTTGCCTGAGACACTAGTGACTCTTTTCCATTATATCCAAGAGATTCTGCTCAGTTGACGTCTTGGCAATGTTTACTATAGTCAACCCCTGGTCCTAGTTGGTATAGTTTTCTCCTGTATTCTAGAACACAGACCTCTTCTAGTTTTCCTCCTACCTCTCTGGTAATAATTTCCCAGCCTTCATGTTATCTCTTCCTTGTCCTGTCCCTTAAATATTGATATTTTTCAAAGCTCTGTCTCGGCCCTTTCCTATGTTTTCCTGGAAGTATGTGTAGTAAGCACATCTTCTTCTGAGGCTCCAATTGTCATTTATATGGTAATGACTTCAAAATTTATGTTTTCACTCTTGACTTCTCTCATACACATCAAAAACATATTCAACTTTCTACTAGACATCTCTTTTTAAATATAATCTCAAATTTTACATTGTAAGATGAGGTCACTTTCTAGATCAGGTCACAACACTATCCTTAGCTACTTTTGTATTTGTAACTTAGTGAAATGACAACCCCAACTATCTGGTAGCTAAGAAGAAATTAGAAATATATGTTTTTACTTTTCTCTCCCAGTCTCTCTGCTCCCATTGAAGTAATCATAAAGTCTTGTGCCTCTGCCTTTTGAATCCATTCACGTTTCTCCACCCACATTGAAACTATTCAAGACCAGCTCTCTTGAATATCCCTGCCTGTATTCTTTCTTCCCCTCTCTAGATTTATATTGTTGCAGAATAGTTTTTATAAAATTAAACTGTAATAACTCCTCAGCTTAAAACCCATCATCTGTATCCTATGATTCTCTGGATAGAGTTCAAACTCCTTAATGTAAACCTTAAGGCTCAGAATAATCGGCCTTATCTTTCCAGCCTCCTCTCTTTCTATTCTCCACACTGTGTTTTCTGCTCATTTGTACCTGACTCCCACTCCAAGCTGAAATTTCACACTATGGGGATGTTCTTCACAGTCCACTGCCCCATTCCTGTGCACTTAGTGGTCACCTTCTTATCCTTTCCTGACCCCACAATTTGAGTTTTAAAACTCTTCTGGATGCCAGAACATGGTGTGCTTCTAGTCATCCCCTCAGTTATCAACTTCCTGGGGACTAGAGGGGTCACTGTATTATTCCCTGGCCAAAGGCTCTTGTGGTTATTAGAAGTCCTATACTTCATTTATCTCTGTAAACCCAGAACCTTATACAATGCCTGACACATAGGACCTTTTCTAAATAAATGACTCTCAATTTTACATCGTAGCCCTGGCCTATTTCCTGTAATTTAGCTGCCTGCTGAGCATTTCTAATTGTTTCTAGCTAGTACCCTGGTTTCAGTGTGCCCAAAACCGAACTCAAGTTGCTCTAACATCCAGATTTTCTTTTCTTTCCATGCAACATTACTATTCTAATCTCTTGGGCTCCAACCTTGGTGTCATCTCTGACTATTCTCTTTCCTTTGTCAACCACATCCAATGAGTTATCAAGACTGTAGATCCTACTTTTATAAAGCCTATCTAATCTTGCTCCTCTTTTACTATATCCACCATCACAGTATTAATGGAAAAGATTTGTTACATTTTGACTAGATGACTAAAATCATTAGTCTTGTGGGTTTCATTCTTATTCTCCCTTCAGTATATACCATTATTGGATTAATTTCTGAAAAGTACAGTTCAAATTATTTCACTTATTAAAAATCTTCAAAGACTCTGTATTCTCTATTTAGTTAAAAACTAAATACTTGGACTAACATTTAAGAGTTTCATGAATATGGCCCCTTTCTGTTTATGCTTATTTTTAATGTTTTACTATACAAATGAGATACTTCAGTTGGACCACAGTGTTCTACACTTTGCCTCTTTGACACTTGTTTTTCATCTCCCTGATTAGCAGAATGTCCCTCTTTCCAATCTCTTTCTTCATATGTCACAATCTTCCCCATGTGTCAGGGTTCATCAAGGAGGCCACCTCTACTATCAAGCCTTTCCTGATTTTGCTTGATGAATTATAATCTCTCTTGCTTTTAACTCCCCAGACCTATTTGGTTCCCTTGTAAAGTAGTCATCAGTACCATATCTGTGCCTGCCCTTGACCATAATCTCATGACTCTAACGTTCTGTTTTCTCTTTCTATAAATTCACCAAAGTTAGGGATGTTGGCTTGCCTACTTTTTGTTATCGACACACTCCAGCATCAATCTTAACTTCCCTTATACATGGATACAACAACACACACACACACATAAAATAAAGCCCACGAACTCATGCACTCATTGTCTGGTGTAATGAAAAAGGAGTAGAGAAATTCTATTCTTTTCTTTGCATATATTCCCAGGAAATGTACACTGGTACACTAAACATGGCTATACTTTTATATTCCCATGGTTTCTAAGATACAGCTCATTCCTTTGGCTCATAATCCTTTTTAAAAATAATTAAGACTAGTGGCACTGCTATATACAGATTCCTTGCTCTCTTGCATATTTGGGAGACTCCCTTTATGTAACTATAGGAATCACCCGCACCTTTGTGTTTTCCAAGGAAGTCAGATAGACCTTGCCAACTCTCAGGCAACTTAAGATAGCTCTGCCCTTTCCAGGTAAGATTCATGTTCACATCCCCAGATTAAGTGTCCAGCCCCTCTGGGACTTGAGAATGAAAGGAGGTTTTTCCTGTTGTTCTTAGTCTGAACAAAAGGAACTTCATGCCTGACTTGTTCCCCAGGGAGAACAAATCCAGCCATGTTTACCCTCACCAGGGCAAATTTGCAAGCTGAAAAGGCCTGGGCATATTCATCCCTTTCCTGTTTAGAGCAATGGGAAGCCCAGCTGGGGTGGTTACCAGGTTCACAAAGAAGCAGGCGAAATTTTGGCAAGTCACTGGGAGACCTAGCAACAAAACTGACTTTCCTCACTCCCTTTCCCATCCGTTTGAAATGCAGGGTGCCTCGAAGCAGCATGAAATCCCTGGGAACTTCTTGTGCCCTTTCAACAAATCAGCTCCATGAAGGGAGATGACTCAGACTTCTTTGCGGCCAAAAGCCAGAGCCAACTCTGGCTACCAGCAGTCTTGGCTTCACAAAAGAACAGTTTACCCCAGGTCCCCTCCCGGACTCCAGTCAGTCTCCCTGCTGCTTCAAGTGGCATCAAAGAGGGTGTGTGTCCTCTGTTTAATTATCACTGCTCTTCTGGAAATAGCTCTTTGATGGCCTTTATGTGGAAATGTGCCTGTTTACAAATGGATGCCTCGACTTGCCAAGTAGCACAGCTTAATGCAAATGAAAAAAAGCTCTTCCTTTACATTTAGTGAAATATCTTTTTGCACATGGAGCAGATCAGCTCTGGCCAATTATGACCTGGTTCTGCTTACCCTCAGCAATTTAAGTCTGTTAATTAAATTAAAAGTTGCCTGCTTTATGTGGTGCAGTAGAAAGGATTTATATAACACATCTGGTGTTTTTTTCTGTTGTTTGTTTTTATGCTGATTCTTTGTACTGGTCAATAAACCAGGTCTAACTTGGCATGCAGCAAGAGGGCTGATGGCAAGTTGAGACCAGAAGAACACATCTCATTGGCTGATGGATGGGAGAACCAGTTTGCTTAGGAGGAGGAGGAGGGGCTGCATCTCTGCTCAGAGGAAATAAATCACCTGGTCAGAGGTTAGAGGTTATTAGTCCATAAAGTTCTATGACATGTAGCTGATAGTTATTTCCTTTGGATAAAGAAGGAAGGGAGAGGGAAAAGAAAGTGGTTGTTCTCTTTCTCAGAATTTCTTTCTCTGAGTTGAATTTCCTTGTTAACATCAATCCCCAAACATTGCTTTCTCAGCGTTTCTATTATTTATTCTTCACTGTCTTATGCATTTTTACTACTGTTTGGGCCAGCCTCCTATTTACCTTTTCTCAGTCATGGTACATGATGCTACTCTACTGTTTTTTGTCATTGTTGTTGTTTCAGCCAGCTTGTCATCCTTCTCCAGCAGCTTACTGTTTGCAAAGACTTGCTTATTGATAAATTCCTGCCACCTTGAAGAGATGCTGAATTAAATTATAAAGATAAACCCTTTGTGTTCTTGTAATTTTTTTTCTATTATGAAGAGGTTATTTTCTTAATCCTACATTTATTTTTGTATTTCTACATTTTATTTGGCTCTTAAATAAGAGGATATAGACTGAAGGGGAACAATAGCAATACTATCTTCCTTTCTTCACATTTTATTTCAAAATGTTTTGCTTTCTATTTTATTAGAAACATTGAAAATGTGATGAAAATTAGACCTAGAAATCTGTTATAGGTTTCTCAGCAAATGTAAGAATACAATGAGTACATGCATGTATGTGGTTTATTTAGACAAACACATTTCTGAATATTAATGGGGCAATATGTCCAAACTCATTGCTTAAACAATGCAAGGATTAGGGATAAAATAAAGAGGAGAATATCAGGACTTAACAGACCTCCTACATATTTCAAAACATTAAACATTTAAAAACAAGTCTGGAACAGGAGTGAAGGAGGACAGAGACAGGCAGAATGTTGTGAAATGAATTTGGGAAGAGCCCTGTGCCCCTCCATATCTCGCAACCACCAATAACTGCCATTTTACCACTGTGACAACTCAGCTAGATGGAAAGCGTCCTGTAGGCATCTCTGCATTCACTGTGCAGCTGGGGATGCTAGCTGGTCTCCAGAGTCACTCCCAGCACACAAGGAGGGCTCCTTAAGGATGTGCCCCATGAGTCAATGACTGGGGAAAGCTATCAAGGACCTGTGATAATGGAGCTCTGATGTAGGAGTCTCCTGTTCACATACCTGTTCCTCTCTGTCATACTGTAGCCCCTAGTGCACCTCGTGCCATTCTCCTCTTGCACTGTTTCCTCACTTTAGGCTTCACACACTGATCTGCCTGACACAAACAGACCCTGTGCTCCACCCACCTATGCCTCCTGTTCCCTTTATTTTATTTTTTAAATTATATTATTGTTTTTTATTAAATTAGAACTGTGTACATTAATGCATTTACGGGGTACAATGCACTGATTTTATATACAGTTTGGGATGCTTACATCAAACTGGGTAACATAGCCTTCACCTCAGTTATTTGGATACTTTTTCTTCCATCCTTGAGATACTTTACTAAGAAGAATATGTTCTAGCTCCATCCATGTAAACATTATTACGGGCACATAATATTCCATGGTATACATATATCGCAATTTGTCAATCTATTCATGGGTTAACGGGTGCTTGGGCTGCTTCCATGACTTGGCAATTATGGATTGGGCTGCAATAAACTTCTAGTGTAAATAGTTTTGTTGTAAAATGATTTTTGGTCCTAGTAGAGGAATCACAGTATCAAATGGTAGCTCTGTTTTTAGTTCCCTAAGTGTTCTCCAAACTTCTTTCCAAAAAGAATGTGTTAATTTGCATTCCCAGCAGCAGGGCAGAAGTGTTCCCTTCTTTCCACATCCATGCCAACATCTGCAGTTTTGGGATTTTGTGACGTAGGCTACTCTTATTGGAGTTAAATGATATCTCAAAGTGATTTATTATTACTTTTTATTAAATCATAAATGTGTACACTGATGCAATTATGGAGTACAATATGCTACTTGATTTTAATTTCTTTGATGATTAAAGATGATGATTTTCGTGTGTTTATAGGCTGTGCACCTGTCTTCTTCAGGGACCCTTCTGTTCAAGTCTCATGCGTACAATGAAATGGGATCACTTGTTCTTTTCTTATTAATTAGTGGATTCTAATTATCAAACCTTTGTCAGAAACATAACCTGAAAATATCTTCTTCCATTCTGAGGGCTGTCTGTTTGTGTTACTTACTGTGTTCTTGGCTATGCAGAAGCTTTTTAGTTTGATAAGCTCCCAGCAATTCAGCCAGGCATTATGGCAGGTGCCTGTAATCCCGGCTACTAGGGAGGTGGAGGCAGGAAAATCACTTGAGCCCAGGAGTTAGAGGTTGCTGTGAGCTGTGATGCCACAGCACTCTACCCAGGGTGACAGCTTGAGGCTCTGTCTCAAAAAAAAAAAAAAAAAAAAAGTCCCAGTAATATACTTTTGGTGTTGTTTCACTTGCCAGGGAGATCCTCCTCATAAAAAAGTCTCCCAGGCTAATTTCTTCAAAGTGTTTTCCCTGCACTCTCTCCAAGTATCTTTATAGTTTCATGTTTTAAGTTTAAATCTTTTATCCAGTGAGAATCAATTTTTGTTAATGGTGAAAGTTGAGAGTCCAGTTTCAGTCTTCTACAGGTTGCCAGCTAGTTCACCCAGCACCATTTGTTAAGTAGAGAATATTTTCCCCAATTTATGTTTTTGATAGGCTTATCAAAGATCAAATGACAGTAAGTGGCTGGGTTCATCTCTTGGTTGTCTCTTCTGTTCTATACATCTATCTCTGTATTTTTGTGCCACTCCTATTCCTTTTGTTGTTTCCCTTAGATGAGCTTCCTCAGGAGCTGAGTGAGGTGCTGTCGCACACAGCGTGCATCAGACCCTACTGGAATTGCATGCTCGATTGGTCCATACCTTTTGCTAGACTAAAAGTTTCTAGAAAGTAAAAGACTGTTAAATGTATCTCTGTATTCTCAGTGTTGAGGTCAGAGCACTGGACAGAAAAGAAGCTTAATGACATATTCATTGAATTATAATAATGAAGGAAGAAGCAAACAGAACAATGGAAATGAATGGAAGGAAGAGAGAAAGAGCTAATGGCGAGAATGGATGAAAAAGCAGTCAACTGCCTCTACCTTGAGAATCCAAAGCACAATCTCAGAAAATTGCGTTAATATTGACTTTAAGGCTCTGCTACGGGGCCCATCTGGTTAGGTGTTTGTTGTTCCGAGAGAATGGAGGTAAGAAGTAAGGTGAGTTAGGGTAGGCTGTTCAGTTGGAGTTTAACTAACTAGAGGCAATGACAGCAGTGTCATCTGTGGGCATTGTCCTGGCTAGAAAGGGAAGTTTGGATGAGTTCTCCAACTCAACCTGCTGTAAATTATTTCTCCCTATCCTCTGATTCATTCCTTCTCATTTGGTTAAATCTATATTTTTATTAGTCCTAAAATAACTTATTAATTTCTGCCTAATATATTAAGTTTTCTCAGCATCCCTCTCTTGTATTTTTCTTTTCCCTCATTCACCTATCAAATATTATCCTTCAAGGATCAATTCAAAATTTTTAATCTCTGCAGACTAAGACTTCTGAACTAATCTAAGACTGTCTCTTCAGAATACCTGTGATATTGCCACCTATGCTATACAACAAACATGGGACATAATTATGGATAACATTATATTGCCCACTGCTTTATCTACCCAGATTCCCTTCCAACCAGATTATAAATTCTTTCAATGCAAAGATTACACTGTGAAGTTTCGTAATCCTTCAGAGCACTTAGACTAGTAATATTCTAGTTACTCAATGAATATTTGCTGATGGAGAAAAATAGGTTAGCACATAACTTTTAGATATATATGCTTATAAAGTAACATTGTTCTCAGACAGCTATCTAATTGTCCTCTAAATATTTGCCTCTGTGGCATCCTGGTTATAGAGATGTATAAAAACTATTTCATTACTAGAAACTTCATATTCAAGAAGGTCATACACTTGCAAGCTTCTTTTCTTTCTTACTGTCTAAGAGGGCATGATACCAGTTGTTTATTGCCCTTTGGATAATAAATACTACTTCTAGTTTTCTTCTTCCTTGGCTAAACAACCTTACCCCCTTTAGATATCTGAATGCCATGAACAGATGTTCAATATTATTACTTGGCGGTTAGGCATAATTTATAGTGCTTATTTGAGGAAGTAGATGAAAATAGAAACATTATGTATTTTTAAACTTTTCTCTCACATATGGCATACTTTAGAGAGTGAGGATTTGGATGAATGGATAGATGAATGCAACTAATATTCTCATTTTGGTCTCCTCTAAAAGGGGGGAAACATGGGAAATATCAGAATGAAAGCTAAAATGAGCAAGATGCTATTTTACTATTAACTCAGACCTTTCTTATGCCAGATGGTATTGGAAAAAAAGCTTTTGTTTCCTCAATGATGGGCATCTCCTTTGAATTTTGCTAGCCAGATGCATTTCCTCTCTTCTGTGCATCCACAGATGCGCCTCTTAGATACAGTAGCTGCTTTGGCATTTCCAAGTGCCTGTGGTTCGTGTAATTGCTCAGAATTTCATGACTGCTCCAGTCATATGTAAAAGAAGCTCCCAGGAATAAGCATGAGACCTCCATAAGTAAAATCATTTCAGTCATAGCTTTATTAAAAACACCATCAATTTCTAATCAGATCTACCAGACTTAATTTACAGAGCTATAGAAGACTAATTCCAGTGTATTGTTTCATCCAAATATCAACACAACACTACATGTAATTAAAAATGTGTGTGTGTGTGTGTGTGATGTACATGGTATTCGGAAGGGAATATAGGAGCAGCAGTGGACTGAAAACATTATTTTAACCTTGTTTTTATGCCATAACAGATAGGTCTTGGTACTGCCCCTTAAGAAAGACCTAAGAGTATAGAAGCAGAGGATAGCTGAGTGAAAAGAGAAAGAGGTTGCCATGTCAATAAAACTAGATCCTGAAATGAAAGGTCAGCTAACATGTACTACCACTTCCTACCTCATGGGGGAGTGCCATTTCCATTGTCTTCAGTGAATATCAACTATCTGCAAAAGACTAGATAAAAAGAGTGTTATTATTCATTTTGCAAAGGTGAAGACAGAGAAAGGAAGAGTCACAACTATTAATGTGGGAAAGGTGAAGCAGGATAAACACAGGCACAGTCACCTAATAGCAGAATTTCAAACTTAATATCCAGACATCTCTGGAACCTGAGAGTTGAGTGTGCGCTTGTGGCATCTGGATTGGTCGGATTGAGTATGAATTACACTTACGGTCATAGCGCTGGATTCTAGCACAAACTTCATCATGATAGTTGTGTAGTGCTGAGATATCCATGGAACTTTTCACCTGTGAAATGAAGGGGTAGTTTTAAGTGATTCCTAAATTCATTTCCAGCAATAAATTACATGATCTTAAAGAAAATGTTCACATCTAACAATGGGATAACTGTAGACCATGTTACCCTAAGGTAGTATTATATGGTTCTCAATCTTTCTATCATACTCTCCTTCAATGAAATGTATACCTTCATGGGGCATGTCTGCCCTGAAGGCTTACTCCACATCTTCTTCTCTGGGCTCCACATTTTTCTTTATAAGAGGAATGTTCTTATTTCAGATTCTTCCCACAGACTCATTGTTGGGTTAGAGAGGTGCTACTATTCACAAGGGTAATACTAAGATTATTATGAACCTTGTACAAGTTGTATAATGCACAAGTCATCCAAATTAATACACAGTGGGGGCTTCAAGCAGTGTGACTTAGTGCAGATGTGTCCACTTGAAGGTAGACATGACTTTTGTTAATTCACTGTATGGTATGATATGGGATTGGGGTATTCTGGGAGGAAGGATTCACTCATTTGTTCCGTGTTCTGGAAAGGTCTGAACTAAACCAATGCTATTAGAATTGATTCTCTAATACTGCACATATATCACAAAACTAATTACAAGAGACTCTTTCTTTCAGGCTGAAAAAGAGATGTTACATATCAGTTCCTTTTAAGGGGCAAAACATGCCAGATAGCATTTTGTAACAGACTATTCTGTTGGAATAACAGCCTATTACCATGGTAGAATACATTTGTTTAATGAAATTTATTGGACAAACCTTTCTAAGGACTAACCTGCACTGAATCCCTGCTGAATGATCTCAAAAGGAATAAAACAAATTATATACCCTGCATTAGGCCTTAGCATGCATAGTACAGTCAAGAGCAGATTCAAACACCCTTCATAGGTGCCATGCCTGGTTGAAGAAAAAACATCTCATTGAAGAAGTTGTTGATATTCCTTCTCTTATGAAAAATTTGATAGACTTTTCTGCATATACTTACCAACCTATTTCTATTTATGGCTCGAAATGAAAATGTGGTACTTAAGGCTGCCCTAAAATTTCATGGAAATTGTAAGTTGTCCTAATTCTTCTCCAAATCAAATCAGACTAAAAATGGCTCTCATCACTACTCCCTTCAACCATAAGTTGTTCCCATTAGTACCAATTAATGCAGAGACCCTGGCAGTCCGTGTGCATGTTTCATAAATGAGGAGTCTCATTTACAGTCAGGACAGAAATGTAATAGAGCAACTACATAATTTCCTGCTTTCTTCACGTGGATCCAGGCTCTGCCAACCACTGATCTCTCACCACAGGTAAACTTCATTCCCCCAAGCCCATGGCATTATGTGTTTAGGAGACAGTGGACATGGCCACAGTGGTGATGAAATTTCACTTCCTGGCCTCCATGGCTTACTGGAGACCAAAGTGAGACCACAACTTTAACTTTCCTTTCTCATATGAAATTTCTAATTTGATTAAGGAAAGTACAGAAAAGCCAAGACCTCTGTTACTCTGTAGCACATTGCGTATCTATAAGGGATCCACTTCATTGACACCCTCTAAATTCATCAAATATCCTGTTTGCCTCATTACTAACATGACTTCAAAAACCAAGCTGGGTTGGGAAGCTGGGTGGAAGTATTATTCGTACTTTCTACAAACACTTGTATAAGTAACATTAGAGAAGAAGCGTTTAGTCTGCTAAGGAGAATCAGCTGTTTTTCAAGTCTTTTACCGATAGTACATTTAATCACTGTCCCTGCTGAGCGATTAACAAACATGTGACCTTGGATTAGTCCCTAAACCTCTGAAGGCCTCAATCTGCTCATCAGTAAAATGAGACCACTGGGCCAGATTTTCTCTGTAGATCCTTATAATTCCAAGAAGCTATGATTCTATGTATTAATTGCAAATGACTCTTACCTGGGTGATAAAATCAGTGGCCCAAAACACTATTGAAATGAAGGCTGTTTCTGGCTTTTTTTCTCCTGGATGAGGTTGGAAATAACAATCATTACTTGAGGCCTTGGGGGCTACTTGGTTGTAATCAGGCTTTCTGGAAAGTTGAGATGCATTAATTGGCTATCTTCTGGGTCTAAATCTACTTCAAAATTGATTGGGGATTTTGTATTTTCCCTGTAAGATTGAGCAATGGCTAGGTACAAACAGAAGTTATATAATACTTAAACAAGGAAGCATAGTTCTGCTCTCTGGAGGGCTCAAACTAGAACAAAATTCAGTCCTGCATAAGCCAGTGGTAATTCTTGAGAGGACAAAGGGAGAAACAATTTTCCAGGTAGGTTAGACATTTTTATATATTTGAATAAACTGAGGAAGTTTTTATAGAGTTAGGATGATTCTTAGTAAACTGTGTTAAATGTACTACCTGACATAGCTAAAGTTATCCATGCGGCTCTTAAATTATGTTTGTGAATAATCATTTATTTTAAGTAAATATTAATACCTTCAAGGATTCAATACCTATAATGTAGTCAGATTAAGCAAAGGTTAATAGCAACAGTTTGTTCTTTACAGAGCAAATCAAAAGGCCACAGACTGTAAACAGAAGTTACAGAGGGTTAACTTGTGTCCTTACAAACTTGTATTGAAAAGGACGATAGGAATTTGGCTTTGTTCCCTCAACAGCTATATCTTCAGAATAAGTGCTATAATTTCATTTCTTGTTAAAACTATTCAGATAACCCTTCACACAGAATTATAGCTTCTATTAAAAATGTGTATTTTTTTCCAAAGTCTTTTAACTCTCTTATTTTAATATGAAACAATTGAGAGTTATACCAGCACCTTGGGAAAGAATTATTATCCTTGTCAACATCCTTAGGGAACCTGATTAATATAAGAACTGCTTCTTCCTGACTAATGATAGGCTGCAGGAGCCTTCCCCAAACAATTGTGCAATTCAAGTCCTTTGTATCTGGTGTGTGTCTGGCAGATTGGTCAATAGCTCCTGCTGAAGAAAAAGTATTCCTCTCAATTTCAATCACAAAGCAACCTCTAAGGAAATTCTCCAGTCTGATAAGTAGGCTTGACTTAAAAACATTAGCCTCACCTGTGACACTCTAGCCTCAATAGAGATATTGAATTCCAAAAGATGTTAAATTCCAAAGAGCAGATTGTACAAGGGAATCTAGAGTATGAATGATAGAGAAAGGTCAAGTAGTACAGATAAAGACAACCAGGTGAATGGTAAAACCTTAAATTCTTCTTTTATATAAGAATACAAGCAATAATAAAAGCTATCACATATTGAATGGTTACTATCTGCCACTAATTTTCTAAGTGCTTTACCTGTATTAACTAATTTAATCATCATATCAACCCTACAAGGTAGTTTATAGGACTAATGTTCCTAATATTTTACTTATGTAACCATTTGTTTGCATTTCCCTACATTATTTTTTAAATTTAACTTATAAAAGCTGTTGAGTTCCATCATTTGGATAATCTATGACTTTATTTGCTCATTGAAATATTGCAAATTTGGCTGGGAAGATTCACTCCTCTTTGTCTAGACAGGGCAGAGAAGATTCAGAAGCTGTGAAAAGGGGACAGGCAAACAATGAATACGCACCTTACTGCAGTTTCTCAGTGGTGTCAGTTTTTTGATAGATGTTTAGTTATACTTGTAATTGTGCCAAAATGGCTAGTAATCAATTTGGTGCCTAGTAGGGGCCAAATTGTGTTTCTCCTCTGCCCCTCAAATTTGTTTTCAAGTCCTAATCCCCAGTGCCTCCAAAGGTGATTGCATTTGAAGTTAGGTCCTTTGAAGATTAAGGTTAAATGAGGTCACAGTGGTGAGCTCTAACTCATGTGACTATGGTGGTAGGACCTTCTAAGAGGTGGTAAATTTTAAGTGAAGCCATTAAGGTGGGCCATAACACAGTCTGACTAGTGTCCTAAAAAATGAAATTTGGTCTCAAAACATGACACTAGAGGGCTCATATGCACAGCGGGAATCCCATGTGCAGAGGCAATAAGAGAGAGGCCATCTGTAAGCCAAGGCCTCACTCACAGGAAATTACATCCTGCCAGCCCCTTGGTGTTGGACTTCCAGCCTCCAGAACAATGAGAAAGAGTTTTTCTTGTGAAAGACACCCAGTTGGTGGGTGTTTTGTTATGGCAGTCCACGCAAACGTATGCAGTGCTATAGAGCACAAATATAGGTTTTAGCTGTCTTCAATTAAACAGTTCCCCTCTAATTAGCATAAAGAAATTTGCAATGAGGAAAAAAACAGGTCTTGATAAACTTTTAGGACCCATGCACTGAAAATGGTAAAAGTTGCAGATTCAGACTAAATTTCTAAAGGACATTTAACCCTGGTTATTTAGTAGCAAGACTAAAGAGTGGTGGTTTTTGTAGACCTGCCTGAGCAGCATTTGGTGCTCTTCAACTCTAGGAGCTATTGCTTGGGCATTGTAGCACTCTAAGAGCATGAGTATCAGTAGGTCTGTCCCCAGTGAGCCTCCCTCCGAGCAGTAACAATACAGAGAAATATCGTTGAATAGTCCTGCTTTTCCATGGCAAGAGTTGAGTCTTGAAATCATCTCTCGGTGGCGCCTGTGGCTCAATCGGCTAAGGCGCCAGCCACATACACCTAAGGTGGCAGGTTTGAATCCCCAGCCTGGGCCCACCAAACAGCAATGATGGCCTGCAACCAAAAAAAATGGCCGGGCGTTGTGGTGGGCCCCTGTGGTCCCAGCTACTTGGGAGGCGGAGGCAGGAGACTCGCTTGAGCCCAGGAAGGAGGTTGCTATGAGCTGTGATGCCATGGCACTCTACCCAGGGGGATAGCTTGAGGCTCCGTCTTAAAAAAAAAAAAAAAAGAAATCATCTCTCTTTTGCCCAGTCTTTATTTTTTCAGTGCGTAGGCTTAAAAATTTTTAGAACATCCTGACATGAAAGTGTTTATTAAATTCTAATTATATGTTTTATATTTATACCGTGATTTGCATGGTGGGAGGAGGATCTTAAAGAGTATTGACATTTCTCCTTTTTCTTGAGGAAGAATGTGGGGGCCCCAAATCCAAAATAACTGAGATGGTTCATCTTGCCACATTACAGTGCTGGGTGCTCCTCATGCATCCTGGAAAGCAAGGCCCATTTTTAAATGGTATCTTTAAAAAAAAAAATTGGCACAAGCTTTTATGATAGTGCCTTGATTAAAAACTCAAAAAAGATAAAAGCATATGTTATCGTCTTTAAACACAGATGTTTCCCTCCAGAGAAATATGGCCAGTCACACACAGGCACACACACACTCCCTCAGACACTGCCTTTGGTTACCCATTGAAGAATTTAATCACTTTCACATTGAGAAATATTTTCTTATATAGCTGATCTTAATCTCCAATGTAGCAGTTCATCTATTTCTTCCCTTTAGGTCTTCAGCTAAAAGAGAGAACAGCTGGTCTCAATCCTTTTTATGTCAGTTTTTCACATACTGGGGGACTTAAAATGGTGAGATAGGTCATGCCTGTCAATTACAATAGCAGACTTGAATTCATAGAGTGTTGATTCTTTTAGCTCCCTACCTCTGAGAAAAAGAGAGTGGGGAATAACTGTTGTTTGGCAGGATTTCATACATTGCTATAGTTTTTTTATTTTTTATGAACAAAATTTGTCCTCATCAGATTTATTCTAATTCTTTAGTAAAATGTCTCAGGAAAAGTATAGAGAATTAAAATTTCTTCTGTTCATGATTGAAGGAAACTCAAAAAAAAAAAAAAAATGACAACCAAGCCCCTCTCAGCTGTCTTCTGTTGTTTGAATTTTGTAGATCATGTTTTAAGCATGTGCTGCCCACATCTTGTTCATGATTCTTGAATTGTTAGCTTTTAGATTAAAAATAAACATTTTGGAATTCTGACATCTAGGGATTAGCTTGATTATAATAACCCTCCCAAAGGTCATGATTATCAAATCTAAATGCAATTAACAACAAACCAAGAACTATATGAAGGCTCTGCAAAGTGACCAAACTCAAGTAGAAACTAGAGAAGACATTACTTTTTAAAAATGAACTGCAGTAGGTGAAACTTGCCATTTTGTGACTATTTACCTACAAAAACAAGAGTATTAGAAAGATACAAACTTACATGCTTCAGATGTTAGAAAATATAGTTTGGGGTTGTCAGAGCTGTCAGAATATTTGGGAAGGAAACCCTGAAAGGGAATGGACTAAGGAGGGAGTAATCCCTTACACAATCAATAAAAATTTACCCACCCTTTCAGATAACCACCACTAAATTATGTATTTACAGGGGAGAACCAAAATGGCCCCCCCCCAAAAAAAAAAAAAGCAGAAAGTAGAGGCTAAAATTACTAAGTGGAGAACGCATCTACTATCAATGCAGAGGAGATAAGTGTTTGATTATGAAGTTAACTGTATGTTAGAATTGAATATAATTCAACGAGACATGAGAAAAGCTGGGATGGAGCTTTGCCAATCTGTGGAATGGTACCAAGAAGTCTACATGCAAGGAATTTGAGTCTAGAAGGCAAGGCATGAGAGAATGAAACAGAACCAGTACACAACGTGGACAGAACAAATTGAGGAAGTAATGACTGAAAACTTCTCAAATTTGCCAAAAAAACATCAATTTATAGGTCAAAGAAGCTCATGAACTGCAGGCAGTGAAAATACAAAGAAAATCACATATAGGTACATCTTAGTGAAATTGCTATAATCCAAAGCTAACAAGAAAATTTTGAAAGTAGCCAGAGGAAAAGGACTCAGTGTCTTTCCCACAAATGAAAACGCAATATGAATGAAGGCAATTTCTCATCACCCAACCGAGTAATATTTTAAAGTCTTAAAATTTAAGAGAAAATAAACACACTTATAAATCACAATCATATATACAAAAAAAATTTTTTTCAAAAATGAAAGGGGAAAGGGGAAGATAATTAAAATTTAAAAACCTAGAACTTATTGCCAAAAGATCCATACTACAAAAAATACTAAATTAATACTAAATTAAATACTAAATTTAATACTAAATTAAAATATTCAAGGTGAAGGAAAATAACAGTAGAGGGTAAATAGGATATAAGAGAAAGAATAACAACTATTATTGTAATGTATACATATGTGGATAAGTATAAAAATATAGATATTGTGTATATGCAATCATACCTTGGTATAAATGGGGGATTGGTTCCAGAGACCCCCCCCAAAGATATCAAAATCCACAGATACTAAAGTCCCTTATATAAAATGGCACAGTATTTGTATATGACCAATGCACATCTTTTTGTCTATTTTAAATCATCTTTTGATTACTTATACTTAATAAAATGTTAATATCATGTACATAGTTGTTATACTATCTTGTTATTTTATTCATATTATTTTTTATTGCTGAATTGTTATGTTTATTGTTTTTTCTTCTGAATATTTTTAACCCTTGGCTGGTTGAATCTGTGGATGTGGAATTTGCAGATACAAAGGCCAACTGTATGTACGTGTGTATATTTATCACTATCTCTATATTATATCTATATATATGCTTCTTTAAAATGATTAAGATGGTTTCAAGCAAAAATTACAACATTATATTATGGAGTTTATAGTACTGGTACATATATATACAAGTATAACTGCATATACTAACAAAAATATAAGGCAGGGAGGTACATAGAACCAGACCGTTGCAAGTTTCAGTTGTTCTGTATGAATTAGTACAAGAGCAGGTATTAATAAATTTTGATAAATTATATTATAATTCTCAGAGCAGCTATAAAAATAATGCAAAAGGATAAAGCTAAAAGCCACTGGATAAATCAAAATGGAATGT
Source organism: Galagoides demidoff (assembly GCA_963574575.1). Classification (NCBI taxonomy): domain Eukaryota; kingdom Metazoa; phylum Chordata; class Mammalia; order Primates; family Galagidae; genus Galagoides; species Galagoides demidoff. The sequence goes on from CAUYQV010120780.1 coordinate 46,538, forward strand.
TAAATTTTTAGAGGGCTTAAAATATCGGGAAAGTAGAAATAGAACAAAAATAAATAAAAAATAGAAAAGACCTATCCTGAATCCATTTATAGAATAAATTACCTTAAATATAATTATAATAAAACCCACAATTATGGCAGAAATCATTGACTAGGTATAACAGTAAGATTTAGCTACATTTCATCTACAAGATACACACTTTAGACATAAAGAAACAGGTGTAGAGGCTCCTTAACTTATGATGATGAGGTTATGTCAGGATAAACCCATTATAAGTTGAAAATATCTTAAGTCAAAATATCTTTAATACACTTAACCTACCAAAACTCATAGTCTAGCCTTGCCTACTTTAAACATACTCAGAACACTTATATTAGCCTCTAGTAAGTTAAATCATCTATTTTATAAGAAAAGTTGAAAATCTTATGTATTTTTTTGAATACTATACTGAAAATGAAAAACAGAGTAGTTGTATCGATATTTGAAGTGTCGTTTCTACTGAATGTGTATCACTTTTACACCATCATGAAGTTAAAAAAAATGATAAATTGAATCACTGTAAGTCAGAAAACATCTATCTGTACATTAAATATAAAAATATGGCAGAAGATATCCCATGAGAAAATAACTCTATGTCAGACTATATAGACTTCCACACAAAGCATAATTACCAAAGATAATATACTTCCACACTAAGCATAATTGCCATATTAATATGGGCATTTTATGTAAAAGGATCAATACACTATGAAGATATAGCAATTATAAATCTTTGTACTTGACAACAATCATTTCAAAATAAGAGAATGGAGAGAACTGAGAAACAGAGAGAGCAAATAAAATAAATCAATTAAGGTAAGATCATTATCATATATTTTAGTAGTTTTCTCTCAATAATTTATGTAGCAGTTAGGCCAAACCATCAGTAAGGACACAGATGAAATGCAAAAAATCTGAATGGCACTATCAACTGATATGGAAAACTATACCCTACAAATACTGACTTTACACTTTTTTAGATGTGTATGGAATGTTCACAAAGATAGACATATTTGGGGCAAACCTTATCTGAAGCAAAAAGAAAACAATGTCATCTGACTGGGTTTGTGATGGGGAGGAGTTGACTGGAGTAATTAAACTTTAAAGAGATATCAGAGTGCCCTATGGAACAGATGTGTGGGCTATGTGTTACTCAGTTGTATCCAGTTTTTAGAATTGCAAATCATATATTTGTGTATAGGTGAATTTTACTTAAAAAAAGAAACTACTACCACTAATACTACTAAAAATGGTAAAGTGCATGGTAGTTGATACAAATTGGGTGAAAGTAAAGAGAAAATATGAATAGCAGACTGTTGATAATTCTAAAACCTAGATGATAGGTCCATGTGGTTTTAGTATACTATGTTATTTACTTTGGTATAAGTTTTAACTTTTCTATAATAAAAAGTTAAAAAATAATTTGACCTGAAATAAAAACAATACAATGAACAATTACTGGAAAGTTGAGTTCTCCAGTAATTATTTAAAACTTAACTATGTTTTTGATTTTACCTAAAACAATTAAATCTAATTGCTTAGATGCAGAGATAAAAGAACATTCTAAACTTACAAATCAATTGAAAAAAATCAATAATGAGATGGCAAACAAACCAATTCGGTACTGGCAAAAAATTCAAATAGATATTTTATTAGAATATATAGATGACAAACATATGAAAAGAGACTCAACATTTGTCAACAGAGAAGTACAAATTAAACATGGAGTGAAGTATTACTACATATTCACTATAGTAGCTAAAATTGAAAAGATTGACGATACTAAGTGTTGGCAAGGATGTGGAACAACTGCTGGGAATGTCAAATTAAACATACTCTTAGCAAATTAGTTAGAAATTTAACTCCTAGACATTTATACATGGTAAAATAAAAATATATGTGCCAACAAATATCTGTAAAGGAATTTTCATAGCAGTTTTATTTATACTTATGAAAAACTGGAAACAATACATATATTTATTAACTGTAGAATAGTTAAACAAATTTTGAAATGCCCATAATTGTATGGATACAACTTAATGCAATTTAGCCCTCAAAGCATTGCATTGAGTACTAGAAACCAGGAATAAAATATTATATATTCTATAAGTATGTTAATATGAAATTCTAGGAAAGGGGAAAATACAGTGATGGAAAGCAGATCAGAGGTTGTCGGTGTTCCATGAGTGGGAGCAGGCAATTGAAAACAAAGAGGCATGTGAGAACTTGTTCATGTGATGCAAATAGTTTATATCATGATGTAGTAAAGGTAACATAAACTGAAGGACTCAAATATGTAGAAAGGGCAGATTTTACAAATATAAAATGGATTAGGAGTGTGCTGCTACATAGTCAGAATCTCCTTTTCATGAGAAATTCTATTTTCTTCCTGGTACTGTTTCTGATAAAATGGAAAATATGATCACAGAAAATGCAGTAGCACAAAACCGATTAGGCCTGAAGATGCAAGATGGAAACCAGGCTTATCCTTCTGCACAGCAGTAAAGGCTCAGGAAACCATATGCACTACTTAGCCTCGGACTCATGATTCTGTCATAGTCAAAGTTTATCCCAAGGAAATTGCTAATGGACTGTGTAACTTTAAACACATGATTCCCAAATCAGTTCTAAGTAAAGGCCACCTCCCTACATGATATCCTACTTGCCGACTGTGCCTTGTGGTCACATGGTACTTCTCCAAGAAATTTTTTCTTGGCGTTATTTCAGTCTTCTGCCCTTCTGAGTCAGAGACGGAGAACTCAGTTGTTGATATTTGAAGTGGGAAAAGATGAGGCACAGAAAATAACTTGTCTGTATTGAGAGACAAATAGAGCTAAAAAAGACAATCATTTGAATAGTGGTGGTATCAACCTACCTACAAAGCTTTCTGTTGTTGTTTTTATAGTTAGTTAAAGGATGAAGAATTCAAAATGTATCTTAATAACATCCCTGAGAATTCAGAATTTGAATAATCATCCTAATACCCTCTTTTGTATTTTATATTTTAACTTTTAAATTGACAAATAAAAGTTGTATGTATTTATTGTGTACAACATGTTTTGATATACATTATGGAATGACTATATCAAGCTACTTAACATGCATTACTTCACATGCTTGTGTGTGTGCATGTGTGTGTGCCCATGCACAGTAAGAACAGTTAAAATCTATTTTCAGCAATTTTCAAGTGTAGAATATATTGTTATTAACTATAGTCACCATGATGTACAATAGACCACTGGAACTAATTCCTCTTGTCTAACTGGAATTTTAAATCCTTTGATCAACATCTTCCTTTTTTAAGGTCCTAGCTGCCTTTTTTGGTAGCGGAAATCATAGAATTCAAAGGCATCACTTGAGTAGTGATTTACAGCATAGCCTCACTTATAGAGAGCTGCTGATGCCAAGGCTGCCCACAGTTTCTTAGCAGTATTTACAGCCAGTTAGGAAGATTTGTCAAGTTTGTCAGCAGCACTGAAAAGAGCTGACAGAGAGATCTAGGGTATTCCTACAGCTAAATTTCGTGCCCAAAGTCTTGGGCTCTTTGTCCGGGCTGTGTGCTACCAAAAGGTATTCCTAGAAACTAGAATGTGAGTGTGTGTGTGGGGGGGGGGGGAGAATTGAAGGTAAGGAAAGAGACACTGGGGAGACATTGGCTTCATGTTTTCCATCTGGTACTTGGCTGGATACATCAACCTTATTTACACAGTCTGACTCTTAGCCACACATCAGGATTTTGGTGAGAAATCTTTGTATCCTCCCCTCTCAAATTCCAGCACTCTCCACCCTGCACCATTTTTCCTCCAGCTGAGATAGGTGCTATGATGAGTATGGAAGGGCAAGAGAAAGGGTAAACCAAAAGCAAAAGCAAGACTTCCTGGCTGTTGCAATAAACCAGAATAAACAAAGTACATAGTGACTGTAAAGACATGAAAAAGCTGAAGAGACAAGAGACATTTAGGAGCCAGAATTCAAAATCCTGATCAGGTGTGGAAATAAAGCAGAAGGCAACTAGGTAGAGGACAGTACCATTCACAGAGCTAGTAAAATAGGAGAAGTTGCTCACTGGGTTGGGGATTATTACAAAGTAGAGCCATGTAAGGGATCCAAGTGAAAATAAAACAGGAATCTTGAACTTCAGTGCAAATCTTGTCATCTCATTGTTTGCTTTATTAATAATCTATATGACTATCTCTCCCGCCTTTCTTTCATGCCTTCTTACTTTGCTTCCTCAATTCCCTAGCACATTTATACTTAGCATCTTTTCATGCCTTGAATGCTTCCTGCTCTATCTCACATCAGTGATTCTGCAAATGCCCTTTCTTCTTGCATTCTCTTCTCCCACCCTTTAGGCCTCCTGTCTCTACTTGCTGACATCCACCTGTCTTTTTTCCAGGTAGTCAACCTTCTCCAGATGCATCATTCTCAGCATCTCAAGGCCCAAGTTAGATAACTTTCTGATACACTCTATTTCCTCTATCATAGTATTTGTTACCAATATGGATATCGGACCCTTAATTGCTTCTCTTCACTTCTATATTAACAGAAGGAACATTGGCCTTGTCAATAATTGAGAACAATAAAAATTAAATACATATTAGCAAAAGTGAATATTTGAATTATCTATTAAGCAAACCAAAAAGAAATATATGAAGATACCCCAGTTCTCAAGCTTTGTATTTGTATTTGCATTACGATTTATATTTTCAATTATATAAATTATAATTTATGATGATAAATAATATGTAGTACATATAACATGTATAAGAATGTAATTATGCATTATATAGCCATATGTATGAATGTGTATATATGTACACATTTACATAAATACATACATATGAACACACATGCTTCATTTAATGCATTTTTTTTATTTCACTCAGCAGACATTGCATTTTTTATAAATTAAAGGTTTTTGGCAGCCCTGCATCCAGCAATTCTATCAGTGCCATTGTTCCAACAACATACATTTACTTTGTGTCTCTGTGTCACATTTTGGTAATACTTGCAATATATCAAAATCTTTCATTATTATTATATCTGTTATAATCTGTGATCAGTGATTTTTGATGTTATTATTGTAATTGTTTGGGGACACCATGAACCACGTACATATAAGATCATGAACTTAATATCATGTGCACTCTGATGGCAGTATTTACCAGCCATTTCCTGTCCCTCTATCTCTCCTTGGATCTCTCTATTCCTAGAGGCACCAGAATGTTTAAATTAGGTTAATTAATAACCCTACAATGACTTCTAAGTGTTCAAGTCAAAGAAAGAGTCACCCGTCTTTCAAGTCAAATCAGGAACTAGAAATGATGAAGCTTAGTGCGGAAGGCATGTGGAAAGTTGAGCAGGACTGAAAGCTAGGCCTCTTGGGCCAGAATTTAGTCAAGTTGTGAAAGTAGATGAAAAGTTCTTGAAGAACAGTGAAAGTGCTACTACACTTAACACATAAATGACAAAAAAAGCAAAATGCCTACTTGCTTACATAAAGAAAGTCTTAGTGGTCTGAATAGAAGATAAAAATACCAAAAACATTCCCTTCCTTAGCCCATGCCTAAGCCAGAGCCAGGCCCAAAGTCTTGTCAATTCTATGAAAGCTGAAAGAGATGAGGAAGCTGCAGAAGAAAAGTCTGAAGCCAGCAGAGGGTGGTCCATGAGGAGAGAAGCTGTCTCCGTAACAGATGAGTGTAAGGTGAAGTAGCAGGTGCTGATGGAGAAGCAGCAGCAAGTTATCCAGAAAATCTAGGAGGAAGTTGTCAAGAAAATCTAAGATGATCGATGAAGGTGAATACACTAAATAACAAAATTCCCATGGAGACCAGTCTTCTATTGGAAAAAGATGTGATTTAGGACTTTCATAGGTAGAAAGGAGTAGATAGCACCTGGCTTCAAACCTTCAAAGGACAGGCAGATTTTCTTTTTAGGAGCTAATGCAGAGAGAACGAAAAGGGTAGAGGAGGTGTGTAATGTAGTAAGAATTATAAGAGTTCTAAATGATATCCTATCCTTAGAAAAGAGGAGTATGCCTTTCTACATAGCATTTAAATATTCAAGGGTTAAATTTTATCAATATCTCTGAAGAAGAAATAAGATGAAGAAAGTCTTAACGCCCCTTAACATTTAAGATTATGCAAATCCATGAAACCTAAGACTTCCCTGTTTCTGAATGTCCACGGATTTTCAACAATAAGATAAGAACTGGCGTGATGTCAAATAATATGTGAATAGATATAGATTTCACATCTTTGTCAAAAATAAATATCATGTCCCAAGGTTTTTTTTAAGAACAATTGTATGCCTGGATTTTTCAAGTTTTACTTCATATACTCTGTTTAATTAAACCTAGCAGTAAACTTGCTTATCAAGGTTTTTAAAAACCGCCGTACAGAATAAATCAAGTGCAGCTAGTTAGAGCTTCTTGTATTATCTAATATTAAAAAGGAACAGCATGGAAGCTATAGGCACGAATCAAGTGCTTGAGTACACCCAAAGATAGCCTATTAGTATGAGAGTACATCATTTCCCCCTAAATGTAAGATGTTTAACCAGTAGCAGAGAAATTAGAAATCTGTTCACCTGTTTTAGAACAAAAGCACTGCAGTTAGCATTAGGTCCTTAGAGATGATCTAATCCAGTCCTACTGGAACCTTTTATTTATTTCTTTGTTTGAAATTTCTCAGTTAAATGCGGTCCAAGTTACTCTTGAAAATCTTTGGGGAGGCAATGGACTCTGACTGCAACTCATTCCATCTTTGGACAACTCTATCCATAGCAGAGGGTTTTATTTCTCTTCCATGAAGCTTCCGTTCATTGGTCTTGGTTCTGCTCTTGGCATCAAGCAAAACACATGAAATGCCTCTCACACGGCAGCCTTGAATTATCATTGGAAATCTGGAATAAAATTCCCAATTTTGTATTTCTCTGAAACAGGAAATATGACAATTAAAACCTTTTGGAACCAGACATGAATAGGAGTTTAATTTCTTTTTTATTCACCAAATTACTCAAATTACAGTTTAGCTTAAATTCTGATTCATGTTGTTTTTAAAATAGAGCTGCCCTCTTTTAAAAGTGTCACACCACCTTCTCGCCTCTTTTCTTTACTCTGGCATCAGTCACTATAATCTAATTGCTCTTGTTCTGGCTTCTCGGTACATGAGAAGTGGGCGGTCAGTTTGATGACATCTGGCATTAAATGCTTGCTGAGTTCTCTCTTTTACAGAAATTATTTGATCTACTGCTTTGTATTAGGCTGCTGGTTTGAGTACCCTGGGGAGTGGGGGCTTTGAAGATGGTGAGAAATGAAGTCACTTCCACTTTCAACAAAAGTTGTATTGGGGTACAGGGTTAAGACTATAATAACATATAAAATGAATTTTTTGGAATAAGACCAGGCCTAATTTTATAACTTGGCCTGGGTAGTTGCTGTCTATATAACCTTCATTCAATGAGTCGATTTCTCTTAGCCCTTGGGTCTTCATGCATAAAATGGGAATAGTACTGTCTTTGCAGGACTGCTGTGATAAGTGAGACTCTCTGGCACACTTTGTCTAGTACAATGTTGACCTATTGCTTCTCTTGTTCTAAAGCTAGTGCAAAGTTTGAAACTTCATCCCTTAGCTCCTGATAGCTGCCCTCAACACTATACACTCCCACACAGGGTTGTTGCTCAGGACACTCTCCAGCCCCACAATCAGACCAGGTAGCATTTCCTGCTCTGACCTTTTACCTTCTCCAGTTGGATAGTCTAGAATGGGAGCTCCACAGCAGGGTGAAAGCATCAGGCATGAGCTGAGCTGCCTTATTCTTGTTTGTCAGAATAATAAAGGTGCCGGTAATGCACTGAATGGTGAGATGAACATTTCCAGGACCCAGTTTAACACGTCCCTGAGCACTCAGGCTGCTTGGCCTCTGAAGGTCCTCTTGGTCGTCTTGAAAAGGCGTTGCATGAGAGAGGCCTGCTGCTGTTGCCCAGTGAACCAGCAGGAATAAAACATGTACAGAATATTGACTACATGCCCAGAACCCTGCCAAGTCTGTGCCTTAGATAAACTCACTGACTATTCATGCATTTGTTCATTTACTCATCACAGCTATTGCGAGCCAGCTTTGGGCCAAGCTGTGTGCGACAGTCCAGAGAAGAATATACTATGTAGTATAACAGCATAGTAAAATAGGTAAAGCACTGTATATAGAAATAATATGGAGAAGGGGATGCCTACTCCATGAGGTTGGAAGAGAAAGATCCCAGGAAGAAGTGACATATGAAGCGAAGTATATAAGAGAATGGGTTTTTAGCGGAAGAATAATTCAGGCATAGAAACACACACATGAAAATAGAGGAGGCCTGAACTGGTCTCCTAGCTTGTTATGGAAAGGACCATGTGTTGATATTATAGGTGCTTAATGTGCAAAAGGGGATTGTGAAAATAGCTTGAGTTACAAGGGGAGTATTATGGTAATTAAGACCAATGCCTTAGAATTCATCCAAAGCTATGTCGCTAACCGAGAAAGGAGAGAATTCTCGCAAATTAGTGGCTGGTCTATTACCACACTTTAATTCCTTTGTATATTGAAACCATAGCCTTTTGTTTATTTAAGGGCAAAACCTAAAACTCATTTGAGAATTAAACCCTGTCAGCCATGAAGTGGAGATTTTTTGATACACAGATTGTGGAGCTATAACTTTTGATACGAAGAGGAAGGAATTCAAGGGAAAAATAGGAGAGAGAAATCTTATGACAAGCCCTCTTCAGAAGGTTATTTGTGAAAAGCAGTAGAAACTTGGACTTGAAAGGGGCATAAGGTTTGTCTGGGAAATAGTAAAGTATTCTCATTTTGCAAAGACCATATACTCTTCTAACAGGAAGTTATGTGAGATGAAATTCTGATTAATATAGAAGAGTTGACTTTTTCCATTAGGAACATGAATTTGAGTGCTATATACATTTTGCAAAGCTAATGAAGAATTTTAAGCTTGTAGAGTCATGATCAAATTTGCATTTTATAAATATTACCTTGATCACAATGCAGAAGATGAATTTTCAGGGTATGAAGCTGGAGGGAGATGGATTAGTTAGGAGGCTGTCACAGTAGTCCGGGGAGAGATAATGAAGGATTAAACTAAGAAGAGCCATTGGGAACAGAAAGAAGATGATGAGGTGATCTAATTAAAAAAACTACAGAAAACAGCAAACAAAATTGGGAAAATTTAGTTGTATTCTGCGTAAAGTTGAAATAAGGTGAGGAGTACCTGTCATCACTATTTTTCAATATATCACAGAGATTCTAGCCAATACAATAATTTTACAAAAATAAATAAAATATATATGGATTGGAAATAAGACCATATGTTGTATCAACTTGCAAGTGATACAATTAGATACATAAACATATCCATAAGTATACATATGAAACACATGAAAATCCACAAACTATGAAAAATAGAGTATGTGAATATGCTAGATACAAGATTATGTTAGATGTCAGCACACGAAAGATCAACAAATTATACCAAAAATAATTATGCCAAATACCGTATTTCCAGTCAGGGAATCTCCTCACACAACCTTCTTTCTTTTTCCCCTCCTCATCTAAGGACGGCAAACCGCCCTTTCCCCCACCAGTAACTAGACCCAGAGAACTATACTTTCTCTTGAGGTTTTCATATACTTTATCCACAATTAAGTAAAACGTCATTTATTAAACTCTTGGGTGAAGACCATGACTAATATAATTCCATATGAAGATCTTAGTGTAAGGCACCATGGAAATTCAACTCTTCTTATCTACCATTGATTCGATGAAAAAAAAAATTTTTTTTTTCATGTAACCCAATTCTGGCCAGTAAATGAGACAGGAATTCCACTGACTAGCTTCTGGAGAAAGCTTTATCCACTCATAAAAAGGAATCACAGGAAAAATGGTTTCTCTGTTTCCTGTGAACATTTTCATATTTGGATGTGGAACCTGAAGTCTCCTAATCATCTTTCTATTAGCTTGTGGATAAACTCACCCCCCAAACATTTTTTTTTTTTTGTAGTTTTTGACCTGGGCTGGGTTTAAACCCACCACTTCCTGCATATGGGGCTGGTGCCCTACTCCTTTGAGCCACAGGTGCCACCACTGCCCCCCGCCCCAAAGCATTTCCTTAGCATTGAGAGATTGAAGTGGGAGAAGAAAAAAGCAAAGGGCCAGAGCCTAGTGAACTTTGACGCCTGAAAAAGGGTATGAATAGAGGAATCTTAGAAAAGGGAACCAGCATTCAAAGACACAGGAGGTGAATTAGAAGAAGGAACAATTATAGAAATTAAGAAAGAGCTGTATGAAGACTAACAAGGCCTGCCAGCCAGCGTTAACACACTATTAAAGAAATTGGAGGGCGGCGCCTGTGGCTCAAGGAGTAGGGCCCCAGCCCCATATACCAGGGGTGCCGGGTTTGAACCCAGCCCCACCCAAAACTGCCAAAAAAAAAAGAGAAAAGAAAAAAGAAGCTAATTGGATAGGTTCTGAGAAGAGACTCTACAATGCAGTTGTAGTGGTGTGATGCTGCTGAAACCCACCTGCTAAGGCTCAAGAGATAAAGGAGAAGTTGGAGTATAGCTAAGACCCTTTCAGAGTTTGCCAGTGAAGCAGGGGGACACAATGGAGGGAAACACAGCTGTTATTCCTTTCTTGTTTTGTTCTTGTATAGGAAATAGTTCAGAGTAAGAAAAACCTGTGGGTAGAAAAATGAGACATTACAGCTGCCTGAGAAGAGTGATTAATCATTATGGACCTTTAATCAGTTTGAACAACCAGGCTATTTTTTATTGCCTGATTGATTTTTGTCAAGTCTATCTCACCACTTTGAACATTCTGACCCTGTCCATGGTCTGAAGTGATATGGAATTTGGGCTTCTCAGGCACTTTCTCTCTCTCCCTTCCCGCCACCCCTTCGGTCCACCCTCCTCCCTTTTTCTTCCTCCCTCCTCCCTCTCTCCCTTTCTGTCTTGCTAGTTCTGTAATAGCTCAGCAACCGCTGTATTCTTAAAGCATGTCACTTGCCTCTAACTCAGCCTGATTGCCAATCAGGGCTGCCTCTGGCCCCGGCCACTGCTTGAGTTGTAGGTGATTCCAGTAAAATAAGTACTATGGAAAAATCAGGAGTGCTGATCCACGCCAGAGTCCTTGGGGAGGACGTACCTACTTCTAATGGCATTTCTGGCTGGAAGCCATTTCACTAACTACTGAAATCCAGGTCCTGAAGTAGGGCAAGAGCTTAGGGCTTGTAGAAAAGCAAACGGACACAGGGATTTCTTTGGTGTGGATGCTCCTAAGAAGGTCTAGAAAATGTGCCATCAAAAGGGAGAACAATAACTCCTGTTTTCCTTTCCTCTTTTTCTTCCTTTCTCTCCTTCCTTCCTTTTTCCTTCTCTCATCTTTCTTTCTCTCTTCTATTTTAATTACCAAAGCCTTTCTAATGGTAAACAAATATTTAGAGAAGAAGCTAAGCTTTTATAATTTTTTTTTTTTTACTTCTTGGAATCCATTTCCTCCCCCGCTCTCTCATTCCTCTTTAATAATAATGTGATTCCAGTCCTGCTTCTCCTACACGGCCTACTTTTCTCTTTCACTTTCAGCCATGAGTCCCTGGCACTCAGGTTAATTTCCCCTTTATTTTAATTATTTCCGCTTTCTCATCTTGACCTCTCCTTCATTTCTAATTGATACCCCCATATTACTGTGAGAAAATTAAGTCACCTCCATCCATTTCAGAGGTCTACAGTGTATATAGCTCAGTCACAAATTCTCCACCTCATTTTTTTCTGTAACCGAGGCCCATAGAGATTAGTCAAAAGGAGCAAGAAATTGGTGACCTAGTTGTCCGTGGTAGTTAACAGTGTGGCATACAGCAACAGCATGCCTGCCCCATTTCCCAAGGGTAGGAGGTATTCCACAGGAGTGATTTTTAAATATAACAGAGAACACATTGCTTCTCAGGCTCTAATATTAAAAATAAATAACATTTTAAATGGAAGTCTTTATGAACACTGATCATCGTGTAATGCGCTATCTAAATAGCAGCCTCTATGCGTAATGCAGGTGGGAAAGGGAGGTGGTGCGGTGAGCACTCTGGCTGCCTGAAATATTTCTCAGCTCTGCCAAACTCTCCAGGGACAAGCTGTGCAACTTTAGGAAGTTAATTCACTTCTCTGAGAATAAGTGGTTTCATCTAAAAAACTGAGGGTTTTACCTTGATTCCTTGCTAATATATTTTTTTTTTTTTTTTTTTTTTTTGTAGTTTTCTTTCTGGCCAGGGCTGGGTTTGAACCCACCACTTCCAGCATATGGGGCCGGTGCCCTACTCCTTTGAGCCACAGATGCCACCGCTTTGCTAAGATCTTTTCTAGTTCTATTATTCTGATTTAATATTAAGTATTTTGTTTAAAATTGTTCATTGTTGCTGTGGACATCCATTATAATTATGGTGATACATTTGGGCCTAGGGTGTATGGAATAAATAAAACTTTCATCAAGGAATAAACGGACATATGGCCCTCCATAATGTGGGACCAATATGCTATCCTTTGTAAAATATTTACATCTATCTTGCTGTTTTTTCACCTCTTCGTTTAGCAATTATTTACAACTTTGTCTGCCTCTCAAATTTCCTCTCTCTTCTAATTTGAGATTTACAACCTGCTGTGAGTTGGGAGGTAAAAAATCACCATACTTGCAGAAAGTGTACCTAAAGTGTCAATGAGATCTGGATAATGAACTGACACACATATGTTATGAGTAATATACTTTTATCCATTTGGTACCATTATTGCAATTTATTCTAGAAATATTTCTAATAAATGAAGTTGCCAAATATGTATATTATGTTAAAAATGTTGCAACACTCCCACACATAATTAAACTAATACAACCTGACTACTTTTTTATTTTATTTCCCAGAATAGAAGTCAGAACCAAATTTCGAAAGTATATATATGTGTATATATACACATATATATATAAAATATTTATTTTAAAATGAACATCACAGTCACAGAATATCATGCCTATTAACCAGAAATTCAATCTTAACTTCCTGGTGGTTGAGGGAGAAGAAAATGGGTTTAGAAATATAGCACCAGTATGTTGAATCCCAGACATATTTTACAAGGAGAGTTTATCCTGGGCAATTGCTGAAGGGCTCTGAATTCCAAGCCCTCACTTGGGAGGTGGGAATGAAAGTGCCCATTTCCCAGGATTGATGCCTTAATTGCCTCATTTACTAACAAATAAAGTATTATCAATCAGGAATATATTAGTTTCTCCTCATTTTCACTTATTATCTATCAATGATAGTATGGTTGTTTTGAAATTGCTTACACAAAGCAATTTAAAATACTTTTGAGGTTTGCAAAGAAGTTTGTGAAAATGAAAGTGCTGCCAAGGGTGGGAAATCTTAATACAGAGTTGAAAGTGAAAGGTTGGCTAGCTCACGTGAATGTAATCCTTACTGCCCAACCCGGTTCATTGCCCACTGTTCAAGAGGAAGCCAATACGCTGAGACAGCAGGTGTTAGAGCAGAGCAAGGGCTTAATATTGCAGGTGCCCTGAGAAAAGATGGGAGAAATTTCTCAAATCCATCTCCCTGAAAACTTAGGAGAAAAGGATTTCAAAGAAGGTTTGGTGGGCAAAAGGACAGGTAATTGGGTCTGCTGATGGGCTGGGTTTGAGGAGAAACCATAGGGGTGTAGAAATGATCTTCTTTGCTGAGTCAGTCCTTGGGGTGGTGATCACAAGACTAGTTGAGTTAGGTCCTTGGTATAGGCCATTGGTCTGGGTGGACTGGCATGCAGGGCCCAAGAAATATCTCTAAAATTAGCCTTAGGTTTCACAGGGGTGATGTTGTATACCTAGAAAGTTAGGTGCCTTTATGACCACCAGCTATGTGGCTGTAGAGCAGCAGTTACAGGAAAGCAAACCAGGGGACAGTGACTAACAATTCTTATCTTTGGCTTCCTAAATATGAATAATGTTATGTATTTATCTAATAGGGTGGTTATGAGTATTAAATGAGATAATCTTGATTGGTGTTTGGAGACAATTTGGAGAAAGAGATTCTCTCTTCCTTTGCTAAACATTAAAAAGACAAAGGAGATAAACAGAACTTGCATGGGCCCAATGAGAAAGGAGTTATGAACTAGGTCAGTTGATCCAGTCTTAAGCTAAAAAAGCTTAGACTCTTAGACATCCATGTGTAGCCCAGTTGCTATGAATAACTTTGTATATACATCATTCTTTAATTTTGGATATGCACCATAATAAATAATATTTTTGCTTTAAGTTAGATAACTAGTCATCTTTTCAAGAAATTAAAAATATTGAATTTTCAACTCCAGAAGTTGTTTTTTAATCTTAATTTTTTCTTTATTTCACGTCATCTCCTATGTTGTTGAGCTTGTGGGCCATATTTAGAATCATTATTTCAATAGTCTTCTCTATTAATTCCATTTCTTCTACCAGTTGAGGGCCTTTCTCAATGGATTATTTTTTCCTGATTTTGGTCTACATATTCTGTTTTTATTGCCTCCCTTGTAATTTTTATTGAATCACACACATTTTGAATTTTGCAATGTTGGGTGATAGATTTTGGTATTTTCTTTCAAATGCTATTTTTATGTGTCCTGACACACAGTTACTTGGAATCATTTGGGTCATTCCTAGATTTGCTTTAAAGCTCCAGCTTAGCCTTTACTTTTGGGTGAATATAGTTATACTAAGGTGATACCTTTCTGAAGATTCTACCTGAAGCCTCCTGTATTCGGAGGTCTTTTCTTGCTGATTGGGCAGAATGTGATTTATCCCAAACCTTCTAAGAATTCTAGGGATTGTTTAACCTACTGCTTTTTGGTGTTTATTTCCAAGACGTCAAGTACTTTTCTCTTGTGACTGTGCATGTCAGCACTCAGTCAAAGACTGGCTGAAGCTTATTTCTGCAGATTCTCCAGAGCCTGCTTCTTTCCAGGAAACAACCTCCTATCCACTACTCCGCCCCTCAAACTGAGTGTCCTGGAGCTCCACAAACTCTGATCTGTGTTTTGTCAAGTCAAAATTGCTCCCAATCTCTATTTGAGGCTACCTCTCTCTGAACTGTGGCCTAGAAACTGCCTCTGGGCAGGAATTCGGGTGGTCATCAGGCTCCTCTCATTTGCTTGCCTTCTATTAGGGATCCCAGCCATGTGCTGCCTTTCATGCAATGTCTAGAAACCATTATTTTATATATTTTGTCTGGCTCTCTGGTTGTTTAAGTCAGAAAGGTTAATCTATTTCCTGTTATACCATCATAGCTGGGAGCAAAAGTCTACAACTCTGTCTTTACTCTTGAATGATTGATTAACTGTTTTCTTTCATCACTTTTGCATATATTATTTTCAACCTTATTGCTGTTGAGACATTTACTGCCAGTGAATTTGTCATATGGCTTTTCTTCTGAGGGACTATTTGTATAGTACCTCACAACACATGTTAAATTTTCTCTTTCCTGCATGCCTTTATTCATTTTATTTTTTTTTATTAAGTCATATACACATAGATCATGAATACATTTATGCATATGTGGGGTACAATGTGTTGATTTTCTTATACAATCTGATGTGCTTACATCAAACCAATCAAAATAGCTTTCACCTCATTTACTTGATTATTGTGTTAAGACATTTATGTTTTACACTTGACAGATTTGACTAGTACCCTGCTGTTTACCGTCCCTCTATGAAACCTTTCTGGGCTATAGTTATGTTCTATCTTTCATAAGAAAGTGTGAGTAAATATAAGTTAGTTTCATAGAAGTACTGAGTACATTGGATACTTTTTCCTCCATTCTTGAGATACTTTACTCAGGAGAATATGTTCCAGGTTCCTCCACGTAAACATAAAAGAGGTAAAGTCTCCATCTTTTTTTAAGGCTGCATAGTATTCCATGGTATGCATATACCACAATATATTAATCCATTCATGGGTCGATGGGAACTTGGGCTTCTTCCATGTCCTGGCTATTACAAATTGAGTGGCAGTGAATAATCTGGTGCAAATAACTTTTTTGCAAAGTGATTTTTGGTCTTTTGGATACACTCCTAGTAGAGGTATTCATTTTAATCATAAATAGTTTGTAAACTTTGTTTTATAATTTGTATGTTTAATCGTGTGGTTTATTGTGTCTGCTGACTTTTGCTAATGCTAATGACACAAGGACTTCTTTTCCTAGTGGAGTTTGTAGTTATGCAATAGGAGTTCTCTTCTGTGGGAATTTAAGTGTGGAAATTCTCTGTAGCTTGTATTGAAGTTTTGTCTTTCTACAGTGTTTAATATTTTCTTCTGCCTATTACTGTAAATTTCCATAGGTTTTCCTTTTATGTTAATTTTAATGTGGTTATTTCTATACCACATGGTTACCATCCATTTGAACTCCAAAACTATGTGAGGTTCAGGTCTATGATATCAAATATTTGAGAAAGCTTTCGATATTGTTGTTATTCCTCCAGCCAGAGCCCAAGTGGAGAAATAAAGCATCTTTATTTTTTCCTTGTGCTGAACATTTTTGAATTTCCTCCTTTATTTATTATGTAAGCACCTATGGTTTATAGCTTTACAATTCTATCTCACAATGGCTCACAGTCTCATCTCTATTTCTTTGGGACAATTACATCATAAATTGAGGTGATACACATATGCGCACGTGCACACATACACACCTATGTATCAGAAATTAATTCTATCTAATATAACAAATGACCCCAACATTTTAGAGGCTTAACAAAATACAGGTTTATTATTTATGCATAACTGAAAAAGATTAAGTGCCTGCCTTGGATGCTTTTTTCTAAACAGTGAGTTGGGGTTCTCTAAGTCTTCCATAACATGATTTCCCCATTTTCCTTTTCATCCAAGTATGTGGATGGGGGAGAGAGGTTATAGAAGAGTACATAGTATATAGATGTGAGTAATGCCTCCTATCTGCCGTCCATTGGCCAACACAAAGTCACGTGGTCAATGTAGCGGCAAAGGGAGGCTAGAAAGATAGAAGAACCCATGAATATGTATATACAGAGCTTGACAGAAAACTATCATAGGCTATCCCTTATTGGCTGAATGCTCTGGCTTCTAGTTTCCTCTTCCTTGTTCTTATGATCTCAGCTAAATATTTTAGTGTGGGTTAGCCTGTATTTTCAGGTATTTTGTTCTTGGAATGCTTTCAGATTGTTTGGTTCACCATATTGTACAGAACAGGAATCCAAATTTGATGATCCAAATACAACTCTGGACACAGGATATTGTCTGAACAATAATTGAAGTTTTCCAAAAATTAACACAGAGCCTCAAATATAGCAAGTGATTAATAAATAATAATAAATAATAAAACCTAGTGCTCTGCAGAAATCTCTTTGCAAGATCTCAAGAATCTGTCAATGAGAAGAGGCTCCTGAGATATGATTGGAGATACAAAGGTCAATGAGAAGAGGCTCCTGAGATATGATTGGAATCCCTTCCATGTTATTGCAAATGGAAATGTCCCCACCTTCACTCTATGGAAGTTAGGCCTCTGTTCTCACGATGCCCTCATGCTAGATAGAGCTTACCTTTCTTTCATGTTCATAGTTTTATAACATGTTCATTTTGAGTGAGAGGGCTTTGGCTTATTCATCTTGCCTAGTATCATATGAATAATATGATTTTAGTGCTCATGAATTTTCAACTCTCCTTCTTAACTTTTATTTTACTTGAGGCTTAAAACATGGAGCTTAGTGTTTTATTGCCATATTCTAAAGACCTAGGAATCTCTTTTACCATTTTTTTTTCCAGCAGAAAAATGGCATATTTTTATCCTAGTCTATCCCAACATTTTATTGCATGTATAGAATTATATCGGGTACAAGGTTGGGAGTATAAAAGATAGATGCAGTGGCCCATTCTGCACTTCTGCACCATTGGCTGTGTCGCACACAGACCATGTCATCAGTATTTATGTGCCCTGGAAAACCAGGTTGGATGACAGCACCTAGAGAACACTTTGGTCTTTCACTGTAGTTTCATTTCCTGGTGTCATGGCAGATGAGTGCTGTTGGCAGATGTCGCACTCACATTCAACTGTGCTTTTTCTGTAATTTACTTCTTTCGTTCTTGTGGAAGTAAATGTCAATCATAGTTTCTTACAGCTCCTATTGGTCTAAAGTGAACAAAATGCAAGCCTGAGTCCTGAACTGCTGGCTGATCTGTGGATATTATAAGTAGCAGATCAATGGGATTTACTATGCTGTGGTATAGGGAGCAAACTTAGGGAATAGCATTGGACAAGTCCATTAATCTGTTTTAGCCTCAGCTTCTTTATCATGTAATGCACATGTTAACCTATATCATCCTTTGCACTGTGACGTTTTAGGATTCTACCTCTTGTTAATGTTTCTATTAATTGTTAGTTTCTGGGTTTCTTTGTGAATTGTTTGAAGATTTTTTTTACATGTATACTTATATTGGCCATTCCTTACTTTTTTGAGTATCTGCCTGTGTACTGAAATTTTAAATGTGTATGCATTGCTCTGAGTGCAAATAATCCAATTTTATTTGCTGTTAAATGCAAGAAAGCATAAACTATAAGCAACTCAACTATTTTCTTGAAATCTTCAAGAGTTAAGATTCTCCAAATATTTCACAGCAATATTTCTTAATATCTCTTGTCCTTTCTTCAATTCCCTATCTTTATAAACTTTCTACAAACCTTCCCTCCCACAAATGCAGAAGACACTATTAATCCCTTGCCTCCTCTCTTCCTCCTATCATTCACTCTTACTTATTTCATGTTTCACAGAGATTCTCACTTGGCTAGCTTTCGTAGTCCTCATAGTTTGTCTTCTGTTCTCAGTATGTTCTTATCCTTGTCTTCCTCCTTTGTTCCAATCCAGTTCTTGGGTAAAGGGTAAAAAGCAAGGAGGCAGACAGTGAACTTTAACTTTTTTTCCACAGTTATCTCCCAGTGATGATTTTTTGAAAATTGTTTTAAAAAAAAGGGCAGAATGATATTTGAAGGACATCATGGTGGGAAACATGAAAAGAACGTGCCTCAGCTGCTTATCTGTAGTAAGGGAGAGACGCTGAGGAAGCAAATGAATAAATGACCCAGGAGCAATCCCTTCTCTTGTCTTATTTTAACTTCATTAAGATATAGGGGGTCTTGAATAATTGAAATATCATGTCAGGCACACTGATCCTTAATGCCTTTCTCCCCAAATACTAGAACACTGTAGACCTTCACTGGCTAGTTCCAAAGTAATCGAATATTTAAGTGCCAACTTTGGGCAATATTAAGAACTAAGGCAATTTATTTATGAGGTAGAAAACTCTAGGCAGGTAAGCCAATCTTTCACTTTTAAAAATTTCAGCTTTCTTTTTAAAAAATATTTTTATTTCAAAATAGTCTAGAGGTACATGTTTATGGTTTGGGGATATCCCATCCTTTTTATGCTGCACATTGGAAGGATAAGAGTTGTCTTGGGACACACATTAATACACAAATGTTAATGACAGCTGATGAGTAAAAGAAAAGGTCAGTCCATACTTTTCATGATATCCAACACTGTAGATAACCAATCCTCAATAATATACAAACAACCTGAGGGCTGTAGGTTGTATACTTCTGGACATGGATTGCTTTTATAATGCTTGAGTAAGGGTTATAATTTTGCCCATCACCCAGATAGTGTTCACTGTACCTGTTCCCTCCTTTTTTCTCCTTCCTTATCCCCCCCTTTTCAATTCCATTGAGTTTTACTATACTCTGTGCACATGTGTGCTCATCAGTTAGTTCCAATTTAATCAATGGTAAATGTGGTGTTTGTTTTCCATTCTTTAGGTATTTTACTTAGATGATAGTCTTCAGTTCTACCCAAATTGTATCGAAAGGACTTAATTCATCCTTATTTAAGACTAAGTAGTGTTCCATAGTATACATATACCAGATTGAGTAAATCCACTCATGAATTGATTGGTACTTGGGTTGATTCTACCTCTTTGGAATTGTGAATTGTGCTGCTACAAATATTCAAGTGCAGGTCTTTTTTTGATAAAATGACATCTTTTTCTTTAGGTAAATACCCAGTAGTGGGATTGCTGGATCAAATGGTAGGTCTACTTTTAGTTCTTTGAGGAATCTCCATATTGTTTTCCATAGAGCTTGTACTAATTTGCAGTCCCAACAATAATGTATATGTGTTTCTTTGTCTGTGCATCTATGCCAGTATCTATGGCTTTTTGGACTTTTTAATAAAAGCTATTCTATCCAGGGTAAGGTAATATCTAATTGTGGTTTCAATTTATATTTCCTTGATAATTAGTAATTCTGAGCATTTCTTCATATATTTATTTGCTATTTGTCTATCTTCTTTATAAAATCTACTATTCAGTTCTTTTGCTCAGTTTTTAATGGGGGTCTTTTTTTTCTTACTGATTTGCTTAAGTTCTTTGTAGGTTCTACTTATTAGCCCTTTATTAGAAGTGCAGCTTGTGAATATCTTCTTCCATTCTTTAAGTTGTCCTTTTGCTGTGCTGATTATTTCCTTGGCTATGCAGGAGGCTTTGATTTAATCAAGTCCCATTTATTTATTTTTGTTATTATTGTGATTACCATTGGGGTTTTCCTCATAATTTTTTGCCTATGCCAATATCTAGAAGAGTTTTTCCTATATTTTCTCTAGAATTTTTAGGGTTTTATGCCTTGCATTCATGTCTTTTATCCCATCTTGAATTAATTTTGTGAGTGGTAAAAAATATGGATCCTGTTTCATTCTTCTGCATGTGGCTATCCAATTATTCGAGCACCATTTATTTAATAGAACTTCTTTCCCCAAAAGTGAATTGTTGTCTGCTTTGTCCAAGAACAGTTGGTTGTATGTGGATGTTTTTTGTTTTTTTTTGTTTTGCTTTTTCAGTTTCTGGTCAGGGCTGGGTTTGAACCCACCACCTCTAGCATATTGGGCTGGCACCCTACTCACTGAGCCACAGGCACTGCCCAATGTGGATGGTTTTATATCGGAATTTTTCTTCTGGTTTCTTCGAGTTGGTTTTCCATTTTCTCTTGGATTTAATTGAGCTTCCTTACAATCCATATTTGGAATTCTTTATATGTTATTTCAGTATTTTTATTTTGGTAGGTATCCATTGCTAGACAGCTGGTGTTCCCTTTTTGGAGTATCCTTTTGCTCTGATTTTTGATACTTCTCTAGTTATTTCATTGATTCCTTCTCATCTGGGATCACTTCTGCTTTGTTTCAATTTTCTTTCTCCCCAATACTTGAAAAGGATTGTTTATCACATATGTTGGGTAAGAAACTTTGGCTTTGATTGTGAGTGTTTTGCTCCTGATCTAGGTTATGAATAGATGCCTTGGTTATAGATATCCTTAGTGTGATGGTTTTCTCAGTTACTAATGGTAGGCTGTAGTGGTGGTGAGCAATGTGTGTGGGAAGATTTACTGTTTCTCTTTGATGAGGCAAGACGGAGGTCTTTGAAATCCTTTTTCTTCCCCTAGTCCTATGGTCTTCTTAAAAGTATGAATTTTATCAGCATGTCCAGTTTAATCTCCTATATAATAGGTGGTCCTTGTGGGGAAGAATCAACCACGTTCTGTATAATTGAGTTAGTATATGTTGTAAAGGGCCAAAAGGAACATGCTACAGCGTTGTTTGGGGGATTTGTGATTGGATCTAATTCTCAGAAGAAGAATTCAAATGTCCCAGGTGGTCCTCTGTTGATAAGCTTCTTGATGTGCTCTGCAACTTCTTCCTGTGGGATCTCTTGCAGGTTCTGGAACTTTCCCCTCAGAATTACACCCAATCTATGATTATTTGTTTGTTTGTTTTCTTTTCCATCTCAAATTTTTCCTTCTTTCTGAGATGACCTTTCAGCTATTGTCTTAGCTCAGCCATCACAGTCAGGCTCTGCTTCCAGTTTTCTTGAGAGTTCTTGAATTGGCCAGTTTCTGATCAAGTTCATCCCTATCCAGCCATAAATGGGTACAAATTATGGAATCATCTAGACTAGGCTTCCATTGTTTGACCCTTTAAATAGAAGGCATCCTGTATCATTTAGGAGGCACTGGCTACTAACTTTAAATAGTGAAGGCTGTTCTCTATGTAAAATTTCTCAATTGGCATAGCTGATTGTACTGTTTTGGCAGCTGGCATGTCTGTGATGAGTCAAGTTATCCTTAAATGTTTTCCCATCATGACCACAAGATGGCTGCTGTAGCCTTAGCTTTGTGTCTGAATTCAAGCAGAAAGAAGGGGAAGGGGAAAAATGTTATACTAGGATTTTTTCTTTCATTAGGAAAGCAAGTCCACCTCAACCCCGGTCTAGTGCTACCTGAATAGATATGTCATTGGATAGAACTATATCCTGTGTTCTTCCCTAACTGTATTAGAGGCTAGGAAGACAGAAAAGAGGATTAATTCATGCCTGTTGTGCATACTGCTACTCTGAAGGCATTGGGGTGCTTCTCTCAAGAAAAAATGGGACAAGCCCACTCTTGCTTGTTTTGCTGCACCTCTTATGAAAGTAGAGAGTCATCTTTTAAAGAATTTCCAATAAAAAAGAAAAGGAATAATAAGCCTTGTAGAGGTTTACTCATAGGTGTTGATTGAATAGTCTTCAATCTAGGGGAGCAGGAAAGAGGAAGAGGAAAGGGACAAGAAAGCAAGAACATTTATTGGGAAGGTAATGGAACTGAGGCATTTTTCCTGGCAGGCCTACAGTTGAAATATATATTTCCCTGTAGAGTTCATCAGCCATTCTACCTTGTATCATACTTCTGTGGAATTATGTGTCCCTTCCACATTGATATTCTGGATACTCTATTTTAATCTGAGTTAGTTCCATGGATTAAAATGCTTCTCCATTGAGAGGCACAATGTGACTGCCACTATATCCTTTGCCTTTAGTTTTATAAAGATAAGTGAAGAGCTGAATGTATAATTCTCAGAACTTGTCAAGTACAATGATAGTGCAGAAATCACATAGTTAATATGTGGATGTGGAAGAGGTTTTCTCTTTCAGGGAAATAGATTTTCTGGAATTCTGGAGAACCAGAGGCCGAGGTATATTCAGAAACACTTGCATACAGAGTCTGCCCTCACACCTCAGCTCCAGATGTGGCCTGCTTGCTTTGATTTTGTTTGGAAAAACTACAAGAGTCCATGCTTGAAAGCATTCCTTTAAATGTAGTAAATAAATTCACTGGATAATTTCTTCAAGATGAAGATGCAAACTTTAAGAAAAAACATTTATGAATCAAGAACAGAGTTCTTCAGATCTGGTTAAAGCACTGCTCTTTGTGGGCAATGCCACTGCAGCTTGTGCCCCCACTGGGTACTACAAAGTTTAAGAACTCTATGCTGTTATCTGTTGTGTCAGTTCTCCCAGTTGTAATCTCACATCCTTTAAAATATTTTGCCTGTGAAGACCTAAATAATGAATAAATCTCACAGTAGGACAGACCTATGTCCATGATTCTTTTCCTCTTGCCAGCCCTCTGAAATGCAGGTTTCACCAGGGAGATTAATAATATGGAAGACTGTGACACTGTCTTCTCTTTCCAGGGCTGAGTTTTGCACTCACCTACTACAGGGTTGTCTGGGGAAAGACGATGCTAACATGGAACAAGTTGCTACTACGTGAAGGATGCCAGAAAGCATCTTGTTGATGCAAATCATCTCTTATGCCACCGTCAGTGCCTACGATGAATTCCAAGGAAAGGCAAACAGTGGGAAAGCTTGGGAGGCACCTGATAGGCCCTGATTGCATATTTATTCATGATTATCCACCAAAATTCTGACAAGAATTGGTATATCTGCTCACCTTATTGAAGCATTAGGAGAATTATTTTTTCCTGGGAAACCTTAAACTGAGGACACATCTGCAGATAGAGTCCTGAACCCCCAAAGGCAGGCCTGTGCAGAGAAGTAGTTTCTGAGATCTCAGGCTGCAGTATATATGGGCAATACAAAGAGAGAGCATTTATTGATTCCCAGGAAAGCGACCTTGTCCTTCCATCATGGTTTTCTCCTGCTAATAAAGGAGCAGCCTGTCTCTATATGAATGACTTGAGCACGCACTTAGCCGTGAATTTGGAACAAAAATAACTTAGAAGGATCCAGGAAATGTGGGCTTCAACCATGGGATGCCAAAAACCTGCAGGAATAACACAAGATCAGGAGCCTAACCAAGCAGAAAGTAACAATTTTTATTATAAAGCACGGAACAACCACAAAATTGAAAGGCATGAGCTGTATCAACCAGTTATAAATACAGCAGCAAAAGAAGACTCACAGAAGGATGCCACGTGGAAAATGTTCTGTGAGCTTCTTAAGGAAACAGAGCAGAGAGCATGGTGCAGAACTAACATCCCACAGGCTAATTCATGCTGTCAGGTTACAATACCTTGATTTGCAGTGATTGTCAAAAACATGAGTTGATGGAGTTCATCCCCACCCCTGCGCTTCAAAGACAGCTATCTAGTATCACTTCTTTCTGACATAAAATACGGTGATAGCTGCCAAGGGCTGAGTCCACTGTACCGAAACAAGGGTCTGCCACCTAGCCACTGGGCGTCTAAGGCTTTGCCATCCAGTACAGTGACTTACTAGATTGTTTTTTTTTTTCTTTTACCTCTTCTGTAATAGAAGGTGCTCAAGCAGAGAAAGCATAGGGTATCTGAGAAAGGGGCACTAAGAAAGCCTTTAGTTACCTCATTTTGCATGTGGCCAGTGTTACAGTCCTAGAGAAGAACAGAATAGATTATCTGGCTAAAGATTTTATGTCAGTGTCAGGAGCAAAACAAAAACTCTGGACATCGGACTGGCAAATAGCTGTGCTTTCCTTAAGAAATGATATCAGAAAGCAGACAGCCTCAGTGGTAATCATCAGTTCATGAGGCCCACTGGGCCTTGTTTGCACAACTCTGCTTGGCCTGGCTGTAGTCAAAGTGAGACTCCATAACATGTAGTACTGTGGGGCAGAGCTTTGCGTGGCTAGAAGATTCTTCTAGTACTGTTCTATGAGGAAGTGGCCTTCTGATGATTAGAATTTTTTTCAATTGCAAAGTTATAAAAAATCCAAATGTGTAAAACAGAACCAAGCAGAGTTTTATAACTTTTTTATTTTAAAATAAGTGTAGACTCACACAATTTACAAAAACATACAGGTAGGTCTCACATACCCTGCATCTAACTTCTCTCAGAAGTAATATGTTGCATGTAACACTAGTATAACATCAAATAGCAAAACCAGGATATTGTCATTAGGACAATCAACAGATCTTATTAGTTGTTATATTTTAGTGAAATTTGTAAACACTGGCTTCTATAAAAACAAATCTCAAATATTAATGAAAATTTAGCTGGGGTATGTATTTCATTGTAGTTGCTTAGTTTTTAAATGTTTTTTCATCTGTCATAATATTGTCTGCATAATGCTGCTTGGCTCATAAACCAGGAGAAAGTGTTGCTCTTCCAACAAGGTTCTTAAGGTATAATAAGGGATGCAAACACATGTTTCAAAGACTCTTACTGTAATTTTGTGTTTCAGGTTGACATCTTGTGTGATCTGATTAGGTAATCTTTTTTTTTTTTTTTTTTTTTTTTTTTTATAGAGTGCCATGGTGTCATTTAGCTCATAGCAACCTCAAACTCTTGGGCTCAAGTGATCCTCCTGACTCAGTTTCCCAAGTATTTGGGTCTACAGATGCTCATCACAATGCCCAACTGGTTTTTGTATATTTTTATTATAATCAGGGTCTCACTCTTACTCAAACTGGTTTTGAACTCCTGAACTCAAGCAATCTACCTGTTTTATCTTTCCAGAGTGCAGGATTTTGGAAGTGAGCCACCACACCCAGCTAGATAACCATTTTT
The DNA here is from genome assembly GCA_963574575.1 of Galagoides demidoff. Taxonomy (NCBI): domain Eukaryota; kingdom Metazoa; phylum Chordata; class Mammalia; order Primates; family Galagidae; genus Galagoides; species Galagoides demidoff. Next base: position 72,523 of record CAUYQV010120780.1, read on the forward strand.
TAAACCTTTTAAGAGCAGATGGCTTTCTTAAAATTATAAAACATCTCGATCTTCTGTGTTAAGTGTTTTGCTTGAGTGTATCATCAGCAGCATTTTCAGCCAGCCAGGAACTTTTAGAGACTGGTGGCTTTCAGGAGTGCTGCTGTGTGCTGTGTGCTACACAGGGTGCTCAGTCATGAACCAGAATGGTCACTAGACACAGTTTTCTACATGCTATTCAGTTTTCTCTCATTCTAAGTACCTGGAGGGATTCAAAACCACCTTGAGATATCACCTAACTGTAGAGAGGATAGCCACATCACTAAGTCTCAAAGCTGTAGATGCTTGTGGGGGTACAGGAGAGAAAGGAACAGGTATACACTGCTGGTGGGATTGCAAACTAGTATAGCCTTGTTGGAAAGATGTATGAAGAATCCTTAAAGAGCTAAAAGTAGACCTTCCATTTGATCCCACCATTCCATTACTAGGTATCTACCAAGAAGAAAAAATAATAATTATGTCATAAGGACATATTTGCAATTGAATGTTTATAGCAGCTCAATTCACAACCACAAAGATGTGGAAATAATCCAAGTGCCCATCAGTAATGGATTAATTAACTGTGGTGTACGCACACGCATACACACCATGGAATACTATTCAGCCATAAAGAAAGATGGAAACTTTACATCTTTTGTATTTACCTGGATGAATTTGGAGAATATTCTCTTAAGAATGGAAAAGCAAGCATCCTATATACTCAATACTAATTTGAGACTAGTAGATGAATAACTGCAGGCCCATATAAGAGGTAAAATGGTTAAATTCAAGAAGGTTGGGGTTGGTAAGCTCTCAGCTAATGGATGTAGTGTAGGGGTATTTGACATACTTCTTAGATGAAGCACTTAGCTACAACTTGGACTTTATCTTGTAAACTCAAAAAACGTAACCTAATCATATGTGCCCTTAAGTTAATCTGAAGTTTTTTAAAAAAGAAATAAAAAAATTAATTCTTCACACTATGGTGAATATACTAAGTATGGTTTACATAAAGTCAACTTAAGCATAAATATCTTCAGTAAGTGACAGGAAATTGTTCTATTTTGAGAGAGATGATACATTAAAAATGCCATAATACACTTTCCTTAGGGGTTTTCCATGTACCATACATCATCACATTTAGTCTTCCTAACTTTTCATTGAGGTATGATAGCTCTTCTTTATAACTGTAAAACTTTCCAAATGAGAGAATTGAGGCTTTGAGAAATTGTGCTTTATCATAAGGCTAATAATAAAGTCCGAGGGAAGCTAAGATTTGAATGTCAGTTGAATAGTGAATCAGTGCTTTTGAATGCTATATAAAGAATCCTTGAAGACTTTGGGGAAAGCTTTATTCTAGAAGGGCTGTAGAGTCTTTCCAAGGCCCACACAGGGTCCTGTTCATCAGGCAACTTCTCAACACCAATACGGTTCACAGAGCTTCTCAGGCTGTCTTGTTGCAACAACTGTTTAAAAGCCAGACTTTAATTTCAGTATCTTCCCCTGTAACAATCAAAATCTCACCTATATTTCTTACTCTGTTTCTAAATGTTGCTGCATGTAACAATGACAAACAGGAATTGTAAGAAATGTAATTCCTTTCATGTTTCCTCCAAACAGAAATGAGCCCTGCAGATGCTGCTAGGAATGTGTATTTTTTCAACTTTGTAGCATTTACCATCTTGCTAGATAAGGCACTATAGCACTAACTAGGCTAAAAAGAAGCTATGCCACCTTCTACTCAAATGTACTCTTCTTGGTACTACCAGTATTCTGGCTATAAGCAGACTGGGGGAAATGGTGGGTGTTTCATCCATTCATTTCCATTCTCTGTTACATAAGGATGGTGTGTGGGGCCTAAAGCTCATAAAATTTGGTGAAATTGCCTTAAAAACATAATAAAGAAGACTGAAACTGGACCCACACCTTTCGTTATTAACTAAGATAGACTCTCAAAGTTGGTTTTATCCCAGAAGTGCCAGTGAGGTTTAAGGGAAATCAATATAATTCACTACATAAAACAGAAAGATAATAGAGGAAATCATCTCAAAGGAAAAAAAAATGTATATTCATTTTCTGATACAGAAGAAACATTTGACTAAATTCAAAATTTACTAATCCAAAAAAGCTCAGACATTCAGGGCTAGAAAGGAACTTGCTCAAAATGATAAAGAACATCAACAAAAACATCTAGAAGAAACTTCCTACTTAGCACTGAAAAACTAAGTGTTTTCCTGCAGAGAAGGAGGATAGGAAAAATTTCCTTTTTCACCACTTCTATGTATCAACATACTGAAGTTACATCCATTTAAGCAGAAAGATAGAATAAAAAGCACAGAAAGTGCATAAGTGAAGAAAAAAAAAGCATAAAAGCTGTCTTTATTCCCAGATAACATAATTATGGACATATGAGGGCTGGCATTCAAATTTGTGAACTCATTCTAGAAAAAAATGCTTCATATCTCATCACTGAACATCATCACCACGGTTACCTTCAAAGTTCTCCCTGGGACATGGGCTGGCTGTGCCGATATTCAACTCTGAGGTATGTAGCACTTTTTTTTTTTTTTCCAGTTTTTGGCCAGGGTTGGGTTTGAACTCGCCACCTCCAGCATATGGGCCAGCACCCTACCCCTTTGAGCCACAGGCGCCTCCCAAGTATGTAGGACTTTTACTAGGATGAGTTCACAAGCATAATTGTCCAACCTCATTACGTCCTAAAGGATTTGTCAAAAAACTACCCAAATTGGTCGTAAAATTAGTCATGTCAAACAAAGGACATATCAAATCAATTCCACTTCTATACCACCAGCAAACAAGTGGAAAACTGAAATTTTAAAATGTAATGATTCTAAATAACTTACAATAAAATACTTAGGTATAAATATAACAAAAGATGTTTCAGACTTGCATATTGAAATTTATTAGGAAAACAAACAGAGGGATCTACTACATTTGTAGTTCTGTAAAGCAACATTTTGTTTGTTTGTTTGTTTGTTTGTTTGTTTGTTTTATTTGAGACAGAATTTCACTTTGTTACCCTTGGTAGAGTACTGTGGCATCACAGCTCACAGAAACCTCAAACTCCTGGGCTTAAGCAATTCTCTTGCCTCAGCCTCCTAAGTAGCTGGAACTAGAGATGCCTACCACAAAGCCAACTACTTTTGGGACAAGATCTTGCTTTGGCTCAGCCTGGTCTCGAACTTGTGATCTCAGGCAATCCATCCACCTCAGCTTCCCAAGTCCTGGGATTACAAGTGTGAGCCACTGTGCCTGGGCCATTTTTTTTTTAATTTTTAAAATGTTTTATTTTTAACTATTTGAATGATACAGGCATCCTCAAACTATGGCCTGTGGCCCACATGCAGCCCACCTAGGACATTTATCTGGCCCGCCAGGTGTTTTTGCCACCGCTGCCTTTCCTGCTTAGCAGCTGACTCGTCCTGGGGCCCGCAGTCCGGCCCTCCAACGGTCTGAGGGACAGTGAACTGGACCCCTGTTTAAAAAGTTTTCAGACCCCTGATAATAGTTATGAATATTTATAGAATTCATGTGACAGTTTGATACACCCATACAAACTGTAATGATCAAATTATGGTAATTGGTTTGTCTCTTATCTTAAGTATTTATCATTCCTTTATGTTAGAAAAATTCCGGTTTTATGATTTTAGTTGTTTTAAAATATGCATAACTTAATATAAACTATAAGCACTCTATTGTGCTAAGGAACACTAGATCCTATTCCTTCTATCTAACTGTATTCTTAGCCCTATTTTTTCTTCAAATTGATATATAGTTTCAATGCATCCCATCAAAATACCCACAAGCTATGTCATAAAAATGAACAAATTCATTCTAAATTTATATGGAAATCCCAAGGACCTAGAGTAGGCAAAACAACTTAAAAAAGGAAAAAGAAGTAAAATATCAGAGGACTCCAGCTATTTGCTGTTTTGTTTTATTCCAACATAACTAACGACAGACAACAACACAGCAGAGAGTGAGAGGATGGGAATTTTAGTGTCTTGTCTATATTCTGGGAGGTGGGGCCCCACAAGGAAAAAAAACTGTGTATTTATAGGAAAGTCAACAGTAAGTCACAGACCAGACTGTGAGTTAAAATTCTTTCTCTCATCTTCCACTGTCCCTTTAAAGCGAAAGCACATGGCCTCCACGCCACATCATCTCAAGTGGGAATCTTCATCTTCAGTACAGAGAAAAATTCTTAATTGTCCAAAATCAATTCTTAAGACCTGTCAGGAAGATGTTTTAACACAGCCTGACGTGCTGTGGATCACACCAGGTTGTCAGGTGCATGGTGGGAGGAACTCATTCAGACACCCTGAGGTTTTGCTTTTAATTGCCCTGAACCTAAGTTTGATGACTGTTCTTAAGCTCTGTAAGAATAAAAGACGTTTTATCTCATCATGTCTTTTTCCTTTTTAGGCCCTAAAAATGGTTTTAGCTTCTTCCCTGCTTTAATCCCTATTTTTTGTTCTAGTCGTACCTAGAAAAGAAACATTACCAAATTCTCTGTTGGCTTTCCCTTCCACTTCCTCCCCCCACATTCCCTCTCCCACGCCTCCTTCTTGAAGTCTGCTGAAGTTTTTAAGTGTTTTTGTTTGACACTTATTAAAATTGATTTATTATGAACTAATTTTAGAATACTAGCAAACTTGCAAACCATGACAAATCCTTCACCCGCTTCCTCTGAAGTTAGTATCGTGTATAGTACAATTACCAAAATCAACAAATACCAGTCTATTTTAAGGTGAACTATAAAAATTATGCAAATTTTACCAATTTTTCTTCTAGTGTTCTTTCTTATTCTTTGTTTTTGTTTCTTTTTGTTTCAGGATTCTAACTCAGACCTCACATCCTAATTAGTTCTTATTTTCTTCTCCCTGTCTTGTAGATTTTGGCAAGGCCACATCCTTTCCATAGCTTTTGTATCCTTGGCATTTCTGATGAGGACTAATAAGTTATTTTGTAACCACAGTTTATATGTGTCTGTTTTTACACATGATGGGAATTGGGTTAGGGCTCTCTGTCAGGAAGAGCACAGCACGGACTTCTGTTTCCCCAGTGCATCCCACCCCAGGGCCGTGGTGTGAATGCGCCTGGCTTGTGTTGCTGTTGACCTTGACTGCTCCATTTAACTGGTGTCTTTTTGCTTCCCTCACTGCAGAGCTACTCTATCTCCTTTTATATTTGTGATACGTGGAGGAGAAACCCTAGAAGAGGCCCATCCTGTTTCTCTTCACATGTTCAGCTATGTTTTCTCTTTTATTTTGTTGGGGTTTGGCAGTCTTGTTCTTGGTTTCTGGTGTGCTCCCGGCAACAGAAAGCCAGACCCACCAAAAGCAAAGCCTCAGGAGGAGTTGGTAGGAGGAGGATGAGATAGGTTTACAGAGCCAGAGAAAGATACTCTAGCCACAGATAGAGTATCTTATTAGAGAGAGTGTCTATTAGAGAGATGATGAGATGAAAGGGCTCTTTGTGGTAGCAAAGAGGCCTCGGTTATGGTCTGGGGTCTTGTTCTACAACATCTGGATTGGGCCCTTGCTGTGCTTCAAACATCACCATAAAACCACCTTGATAGACAGTTGGGAGTTACATGACCTGAGTCCTACTGCTCATGGACCTCCCATGAGCCTCTGTGAAAGCCATGGCAGCCAGAGAACTGCAGTGCAGATTCAAGCTAATGATAGGACAATTTGTCTCAACCTTCCCAGCCCTGTGTGGCTGTGCTGCGGGCCTGCAGCCTGGGGCATCCTCTGCACCCTCCTGTAGTTGCCAGGCTGAGTTCTCATTGGTGGGATGTGGGGCGTTCCCTCCCTCCAGGTGCGCCAGTTGCTCAGGGCCACCAGCCTCTGTACCCTGGGAGGGCAGAAGGTCCTCCCTGTCTACCTACCAGTTTATTAATACTAGAAAGTTAATATTTAAAATACGCCATTTTCTCTCTGTAATTTTAATTAAATTTTGCAATGAGAAAGTACATGCATGGTGCTCAAATTTCCAGCCAAAACTGGTAGAGGATATCTTAATGTTTTATTTATATTTCACATTGATGATAATGAAGGATAAAGAAAACATCAGTTTATGAATTAAGAAATTTCTTACAGAATATTGTTCAAAAAAATTTTTCCCTATGTAAAAGAAAGCGTCTAACAATTCATGCATCCTTGAACTTTTGAACAGGTGAAATACTTTAATTTAAAATAAATAAATATACCTGAAATAATTTTATACTCAGTGTAAGCTGGCCTGAGGCGAAGTTTTATTTAGATCTGTCTCTGAGGTAGCATGATGCAATTGAACATGTAGTGATTAGAATTTCTCAGGAAGTCTTAGAAGAAATCAAACCAAAGGAGGTAAACTGGCTTCAGATAGAAAGGCTGTGGGAACCAGACCAGTCCAGCACAGTCCAGCTTCTGATGGGCTAATTTATTTCCTACATTTTCTAGATATGTAATAGTGGGCCCAAACTAATTTTAAGAAGAGACAAAAATATTTTTACAGTGTTTGTGTTAGTTTACAAAATTAAATGTCCCAACTCAGGAACCATGCACAAAACCTCATGCAAAGGTGTGGTTACTTCTCACATGGGAGCCTCCCGATTCATTAATTCGGATTTACTTATCCAGGTCCACTATTAAAACTTAAGTTTCCCCTTCTTGATGCTTATCGTGTATTACTTAAGAGAAAATAATCCAGATTCCACTTTCTACACTGAAATCTCTACCACCACTTTCATCGGCTATTTCACTGTTTCTTAATGTTTTATTTGATACATCATAGAAATTAGTGTGTGGATAAGTCCTGTCCCCAATTTCTGGCTACTTCTTTCAGTTTTTGGCTTTGTGCTTTATTAATCTTATGTTTTTTGATGTGTAGTAAAATAGATTTCTGATTTTTAACACCCACTGGGTAATTTAGCCTTTCCTTCAATTAGTAGAGGCTTTATGTGTTAATTGGTAGGATATTTGTATTAGTGATGATGAAGGTAGGGAAAAAAATCACAAAGTGTGATTTTTTTTCTATTTCACATTAATTCAGTAATATGAACCTTTTATGTATAAATCATATTAATATTGACTTTGCAAGTAGCTTCTTTTGGGACTATTTACAGTTTTGAATTAACCGTAAATTGTTATGAATAAGTTTATGGACCAAAGTTAAAAATTTTAGAAACACAAATATTAGGCATAACATTCTGAAATTACCAATTAAGCAGACAGAATACAAATATATGCAATTTGATGGGAATCAAGTTGGAAATTTTTTTACTTAATTTGTCAAATTAATTTCAAACAAAGCATGATTTTTTCTTTGAATAATGTAATTTGATAAAATAGTGAAAATATTGGAAATTGTCCCAATGTTATTTTAACCAGAAATAAAGGAAGCACACTGGGATCTCCTTCACATGTATTTTGCCTCCCTCTCAGCCTGGTTCACGTGTAAGATGAGAGGAGAGTTACTCACACATGGTAGTGAAAGTACCAGTCATGGGACTTTAACTTAGCACTTTGTCCAAAGCTAAATCTAAGGGAATTGCACATAGAATGAATATCAATGCCATGTATATAGGGCCTTAAGAGTCAATACAGTACTGTAAACAAGAGTATTAAAATTTGAGAGATAATGGACGGAACCTGTGACTCAAAGGAATAGGGCGCTGGCCCCATATGCCGGAGGTGGCAGGTTCAAAACCAGCCCCGGCCAAAAATTGAAAAATAAAATAAAATTAAAAATTAAAAAAATTAAAAAAAAATTGAGAGATAATGAAACTAATTCAAGAAACCAGAAGCACTGTGGACACTATGACAACGTTAGAGAAAGGGAATGATAACAGTGGCTCAATTTTATTTGTTTAGTTTCATTTTTCTATAGCTGCAAAATCGAATTAGTCTGCGTATGTTTATCTGAGCAGTCTTATATAATGATTTATAATTTCTAAGCAAAACTTATGGAAACATAAACATGTTGTTAAAATATTAAATTTACTATGTTTACAGACCCATAAATTACTGAGACTTTTCTGTGTTAAATGTGTAAATTCAGTATCATGTATTTAGAGCTGTACATGATCTAAGTACATATGAGTGTGACTATGGAATACATTACCGCATAGTCAATTTTTTTTACTGTAATTTTTTTTTTTTTTTTGAGACAGAGCCTCAAGCTGTCCCCCTGGGTAGAGTGCCATGGCATCACAGCTCACAGCAACCTCCAACTCCTGGGCTCAAGTGAGTCTCTTGCCTCTGCCTCCCAAGTAGCTGGGACCACAGGCGCCCGCCACAATGCCCAGCTATTTTTTGGTTGCAGCCGTCATTATTGTTTGGCGGGCCCAGGCTGGATTCGAACCCACCACCTTAGGTGTGTATGTGGCTGGAGCCTTAGCCAGTTGAGCCACAGGTGCTGAGCCTTGGCAATTTTTAAAAGCTACTTTCATAAAATCAAACAACCAAACACTCAAGAGGGAAGGTCAAATGTGAAGCAGCGTGTTTTTTCTTTTTGTCTTCCTTGTCTGCCCAGCTCAGTTTTTTTCATAATTAATTTAAACATTACTCGTGCGGGATGTTCTTCTTTCCAGCTGTATTGTTGGCTTTGCTTAGTGTCAGATGGAGTCTCCTCAGCGCCAACAGCCTTAGAGGTGCAGTTTAAAACAAAAGAACGAATTATTTTTGAAGATGAAGTGACTTTTTCGTTTCTACCACATACAATATGTCTTGAACAAAATCTGGTTAGTCTCATTCTCTTTGATTATATTTTGAACCAAAAATACTCTCTCACTGGAGTGTATAAATCTAAGCTAGACGCCACTTGGATTTTGAACCGACTTGAGACATTAAAAGTCCAAAGGTTACCAAAGTTTTACTTGATTTTTAAAAAATCTTACAGATGTTAAGATGCTTTTCTTTTACTCCACAGATGAAATTTGATAGAGGAATTTTTCTTTCCTCCTGGCCTATATAAATGTTCCATTTTACCTTCCACATGTACGCCAGACTTTGCCAACTTCTGAAGTACATGACAGACTTTGAGGATTCCATTCTTATTTATCTGGGGTCACTGAAACAAAGTTCGTTCAGGCATTTTATGACCAGAAAAAATGATTTTTTTTATATTAAAAAATAAAGTTTTCTTCCTATGAATTAATTTTATTTTTTGGTTTTGTTCTTATGCCAAAACTCAATTCAATTCATCCTCTCCTTCAATTTTTCAACCAAGAAAGTGGAACCAGATTAATGAGTATTTAAAACAATAGATTTGTTGATAAACTGATGAATTCTCAGGTCAGACATATTAATCATACGTGTCTATTTGCAAATAGTAACATAAATTTAGGTTTCTGAAAACAGATGTAATTTTTATTTCTCAGAATTAAGTTTTCATTTTATAAAGTTGATTTAATAAATCTCCATAACAAGTGCCCCTGAAATGAGAAAATGTCACAAGCTCAGACTTCCTTTCTGGTAACTATCTCCTCTGTGACCACCTGGAGTGACTTTAAAACAGTACTTGAAGGAGGTATGAAAATAGGAAACCTCTGGTCCCTTAAAACATCCCTGCTCAGGGCCAAGGAAAGGCAGGCTTTGGTGGTTCACGCGTGTAGTCCTAACACTTTGGGAGCTCAAAGCAGGAGCGTCATTTGAAGCAGGAGTTCAAGACCAACATAAGCAACAGAGCTAGATCAGGTGACTGAGGCTCACATCATCTTCTTACCTCAGTCTCCCAAGTAGCTGGGACTATAGGCGCCCTCTAAGCCTCTAATTTTAGTAGAGATAGGGTCTTGCTCTGGCTCAGGCTGGTCTTGAACTCCTGAACGCAAGCAATCCACCTGTTTCAGCCTCCCAAAGTGCTAGGATTACAGGCAGGAGCCACCACCTACAGCTAAAACAAATATTGTTTTTTTAATTTGACTCAGAAGTACAAAGAGTCAAAGAGGCCCCTCTGAGTATCCCAGGAACCTGTTCCTGGCATTTTCCGGGGCCTCCTTCATTCTCCTGGCCAAATGTTCAGTTCATTATGTGGCATCTTGCTTATTTTCTCTGGAAAATTTCTTTGGAGCAGGCTGCTGGTGTTTGTGCAGCAGGACACATGGGGTAACAAGACAGTGTATCTTGGGGCCTTGGGGCCTAGATTTCCTACCTTCTTTGATGTAGGGTTTTCTTCCAACAACAACCTCATCTCCTTTAGAGAGACTTGAGGATCCAGCGAGCTCTTTTGATCCCCAGGTGATGAGTGAGGCATATTAGTATCAGTCAGTCAAGGAATGTCCTTGTCTTGTTTGGTTGTTTGGTTGTTTAATAATCTGTTTGAGACAGCTTAGATTGCATCCTCCATGCAACCTCAAACAAACTTGTGCTTTCTTTTCTATAGTACTTCTAAGTCAGGAATATAATCAGAATGCCCTTTCCTCAGTAGGAGTGGACATGCCTCTGGGACAAGATCACTTGCTCCATGGGGGAAATCTTGTTTGTTATTCCTACCACTTCTTTGGACCACATACACTTCCGTTCTTCACTCAGAGCTTCAGCGGTAACTTTTGTGGCCTTATGCTTCTCGTGAAAGTAAAAGGTGTATGTTTTTTTTTGTTTTTTTTTTTTTTTGAGAAAGGTGTATGTTTTGTTTTTTTTTTCTATCCCCCTGGGTAGAGTGCCATGACATCACAGCTCATAGCAACCTCCAACTCCTGGGTTCAAGCGAGTCTCCTGCCTCCACCTCCCAAGTAGCTGGGACCACAGGCACCTGCCACAATGCCCGGCCATTTTTTGGTTGCAGCCATCATTGTTGTTTGGCAGGCCGGGCTGGGGATTTGAACCTGCCACCTTAGATGTACGTGACTGGCGCCTTAGCCGATTGAGCCACAGGCGCCGAGCCTTGTTTTTTTTTTTTTTTAGACAGAGTCTCACTTTGTCACTCTTGGTATATATAGAGAGAGTGCCATGGAGTCACAGCTCACAACAACCTCAAGCCTCAAGCTCTTGGGCTCAAGTGGTCCTCTTGTCTCAGCCTCCCAAGTAGCTGGGACTATAGGTGCCCACGTCAATGCTTGGGTATTTTTAGAGACAGGGTCTTAGTTTTGCTCAGGCTGGTCTGGAACTCCTGAGCTCAGGCAATCCACCCACCTTGGCCTCCCAGAATGCTAGAATTAGAGGCTTGAGCCACCACACCTGGCCATACCTCTAAATGAGCAGTCCAAGCCTCACAAAGGTAACTTGTCTAGGCTGAGAGTGAAAACAGGAAAGTAAATTGAACACAAAAGCTGTACTACTTACTTGTGCCCTTAATCACAGTCACAATAAGTAACCTATTAAAAATGACTATCCGTATTTACTTCTGTACTTATCTCTATTCATAGGCATTCTGATGGTCAGGCTCACCTCTACTTCATAAGTCAAATGTAGAGGGATATTAAAAAGGCCCTGTCTTCTGGACAGACTCTTTAGAAGATGACATCCCTTCCTCTGAGTGCAGGCAGCCCTGTGCTGGAGTGAGGACACCTCAGTGCTAGCAACACAGGTTGGATTTCCAACCTCATTGGTTGCTCCACTGAAAATCAGCCTGGCCTTAGATGCATTTATCCGAGGAGCATGTAGTTATTTGAGTGTCACACAGGCTTCCTGCATTCACTCTACCACAAGCCAGAAATACCAACTTTCTTCCTCTAACACGTTCAGCATTATCGAAACACTTCCTCACAAAAAGGGGCTACTTAGTTTAGAAAACTAGAAATTTGGGATTAACCCTACTTTTTCTCTCTTGCTCTCCCTACCTCCTATCAAGTCAGTAACAAAATTTCAAAGATTCTACCTCCTTAATATAAAACACGTCTGCCCACTTTCCATTCCTGTGACTGTGAGTTTTCTGAGATGTTAATTCAAGGTAACCCATGTTCTCAAAACTAGATTGAAAGATCTTTTTACGACACTGATTTTTTCTCTGCTTTCTTTTGGGACTCATCTCCTCTCAACAGTACAACTTCAGTTGAAGCTAATTACTTGCTGACTTGGGGAGGCTTTATGCTTTACATGACTCTGCACACACTGATATATGTGCTGCCTTCCTCTTTCACTAGCTCACCCTTCTTTGCCATTTTTGTTCATTCTTCAAATCTCAACTTAGTCATCCAAGATGCAGGACTGGGTTTGGTGTATTTGTTGCTGCTTCTTACTCTATTCTGTTGGATGTCGTTCTTATTTCACTCTCTTGTAAATATTGGCTGACACTCTGCCATTAGATAGAGTTTTTGACGTATAGAAGATACTTACCAAATATAGTAAGTTTCAAGAACAGAATTAAGAAAATAAGGGAAGCATCTGGTATTTATATAATGTCAAATGCCTCCCAAAATGTTTCAACTTGGAAAAGATATATCCTAAAGGGAAGATTCAAACAGAGCACCCTTACAGTTCATAAAAAGGAGTGGTGGGGAGATTAGAAAAAGTTTCATGAAGATGGTAGACACGGGTATGAACTTTTACAGACAAGAGGAATTTTTACTCAGAACTAGTGTGCTCCAGTCAGACTAAACAATATAAGCAAAGGCACTGACTTTGGAAACAACAGAAAGTATTTAGAAATTAGATAAATAACTTTTATAATTGTTAGTGACATAAATAGGGGAGATGTGGGAAATAATGGTGCAATAGTAGATGGGTTGAGATTGTGTGAAATACCTTTAACAGCAAATACAGAAATCTATAATTAATTCAGAAAAACAAATAGGTACCATTGAACATACTTAATTCCTTTAAGAACTTTTTTTTATCCACTTGAGACATATATAAAATTTTCCTTTAGGAAAGAAAAGGTCTCTTTCCTCACATATTGAAATATATTATCACCCTGTATGCTAATTTTATTTGAGGAAAGTTTAGATTACGAAATACATGTGCAATCACTTAGACATTTTTAATACTAAAAACTTGAAGAAGAAAAACCATGTTTATTTTCGTATCACTCAAAAGACCTTGCACTTTTCTTTAATTATGAAAGATAATAAATGTTTGCTGATTAAACATGATTAATAATTTAATAGTCACCAAAACCTTAGCATTTAATGAAAGACATTTAATTTGGGAGCAAAATAAATTCTATTTTACTCTTTTTATTCCCTAGTACACTATAAGATCTAACAGACTTCTGAGAAATCATTATAAAGATAAATTCTTATTGTCTATTTTACAAAAAAAAGTCAATTTATTATATAAGGTACATTCTTTAGATTCTGGGTAATCAGTATTCCATGTATTGAAGGCATGCCATACGCTTATAGTAGGCTAAACCATTCATTAATTTTTATTGAACATAAAACCTTATATTTAGTTAGAAAATAGTTATCTTCATATGTTCCATATTCTGTTACCCTTATAGTTAATTGTTCTGCTTGTTCCACTTGTGTGAAGTTGTTTGGTTTAACTGTTAACAGGTTAGAGTGATGGAAAGTTGGTGCTTACACATGTCAGTTGGGAGTTCTATTTTATAGTTAATATAGATTTAGCTGTGACTACAAACATTCTGCTTTCTTAACTGTACTGCACACAGCATGATACAGGAGTAGGAAAAATGACAAAGTCTACAAATGACCAGATCAACTTTGATTTCTTTATACTTTAAGATTTATCTTGTATCTCTATGTAACACTTCAAGTAGTTCTCTACTGGATGATATCAGAATCCTCCCAGTATTAAGCATTACTTTATTCCCTTGCTTTTTACTGTCATTACTAATATTACCAAACGATCAATGGATACATCAAGTCAGTAAAAACTTATTGAGTAACATTTATGTGCAATGCACTTTGGGGGAAGATCAGTCATGATAAGCTCTAGGAGATATAGAAAAAAAGAGACACAGCTTTGTTGGAGCTTATAATTCTTACCAATGTGCAGCTAAGATCAATGAGACCCGTAAGAGCAGGAAAAGAACATTTGTATCTATGAGCAATTTTCTTTGTAAAAATTTACTCTTGCTTGAAGTCATAGCATAGAAAATTGAGAGCTCAGCTTATTTTGTAGGAGATACAATATAGTAAAGAAGGACAGGTAGTTTATAAATTCTGTTCTTTTTTATGTATTCACAGTGTACTTGCAAGCACTACAGATCAATAATGTATATTACACAGCCAGAGAACACACACAGAGGCAATTTGTGCATATTCCAGCAGGGGCTGGGGAAACATGAAAGAAATGTGTGATGTCCCTCCAGGTGGCTATTTGTTGGTGCAACTCACATATTATTTGATCTCAAATGGACTTTCTGGTTCAAAACCTTTATTTTATAGATGTAGAACCAAAGTCCCCAGTTGGTAGGGAGGGGTTTGTGTAAAGAGAGGAATAAGGAGCGATATGCTATATTTAAGCTTAGCCTAGAGTCCAGGTCTTTTAACTCTTGTCTGCATTCTTCCTCTTAACGTCACATTGCATCTCAGGCCTACATTTATTGAAAGACATTTTCAAAGAGGATCTGAAAGTTTCATATACCCAAGGTAACCCGGTCTTACTGGCATGAAGCACACACATACACACAGAGGGCAATATTTCTTGGCTAATTGGCAGAATAGCACTGGGATTTGAATAAGAAACAGAAAGAAACGCATGAAAGTGTGAGTGATTATAAATTGGTTTCATAATAGTACTGAGTACATCAGATTTTTTTTTTCCAATTTGAGATACTTTACTAAGTAGGATATGTTCCAGCTGCATCCATGTAAATGTAAAAGAGGTAAAGTCTCCATCTTTTTTAAGGTTGTGTAATAATCCATGGTATACATATACCACAATTTATTAATCCATTCATGGGTTGATTGGTACTTGGGCTTCTTCCATGACTTGGTTATTATGAATTGAGCTGCAGTGAACAATCTGGTGAAAATATCTTTGTTATAAAGTGATTTTGGTCTTTTGGATATATTTTTGGTCTTTTTGGAATTCCATTCATGATGGCTTCAGCCTCATCACTTTATTACCTCCCAAGGTCCCACCTTCTAATATCATCATTTCAGGGATTTGGGCTTCAACATATGTATGGGGGAGTAGTGGTACACAAATATTCAGTTCATAACAGAATTTAAGAGTTTGCAGAATTGCAAATGGAAAGGTTTTATGTCTTTTCTTTGTCTGGCTCTTTTTCTGTGTGTGGGAGGATGTGTCTGATTCACTGTCTCTCTACCTCTCTGTCCTCTGTCTCTCTCTTTACCTCTGTGTTTATAGCTCCCTATTTTGAGATTTGGAGTTTGCCCCTACTTAACACACAACTAGTCATGCTCTTATTAATCACAGGGAAACTTGTATAGCCAGTCTCAGACTATTATGGTTCAACATGTAATGACTTTGTGATAGTACAAAAGAAATATGCATTCAGTAGAAACCATATTTTGAATTTTGAACTCTAGGCTAGCAATATACAGTGTGATATTCTCATAGGAACTATTCAAAACTATTCCTTCGAAAATAGGATTTGTGTTAGATGATTTTGTCCAACTGTAGGCTAATGTAAGAGTTCTAGCATGTTTAAAGTGGTCTAGGCTAAGCTGTGATATTCAGTAAGTTAGATATATTAAATATATTTTTGAATTACAACATTTTCAACCTTTGACAGGTTAATCAGGACATAACCTCCCTGTAAGTCAAGGAGTATCTGTATATCCAAGTAGTAATGCAGCTGATGACTAGTTTTGGAACCTGTTTTTGTGCTTGTATTTCTTCCTTCCAAGGTCAACAGCTTGCTAAATGTGTAACTTCAGGCAGTGGTTTGGTGACTATATTCTCTTTTTATCTTTTTTTAACCCCACACCCTTTAATTCAGTTATTTTCAACTGATATGCTGTGAGAGGATCTTAGGTGCACTGTGAACATTTTTTAAGTTTATTAATTATTTTCAAAAGAAGTTCAAAGCACAGTAAGTATATTCTTTTTTACTCTTTCTTTTTAATCAACATAGAATCTGAGTGTGCTGTGGAAGGTTTAACTATAAATTCAAGTGTGTTGTACAATAAAAATGGTTGAAAAACACTGCCTTAACCTATGGCAGGAGGCAACTTTCTCCCTGCTTCCAGATCAGGTGCCTGTTGGGCCCATGACTCAGTCATGCTGCTGCTGTTCATTTCTGATCCACAGAGATGATTATCATGTTTCTGAGACTATGCCGTTTTGGTTTTCTGTTTCTCTTTGTCTATCATTGCTGTATGTTTGAAGAAGAATGGACTGTCTAAGTGTGAACACACAGGACCATCCCTGAATGGAAGTCTGTCATTTCATTTGTAAGAGTCCATCTAAAAATCCCAATCCAAATGACAAGTTAGTCCCTTCCTATACTGGCCTTGATATACAAGCAAAATTTATCTATTTCCTATTTCCTTAAACTTTTCTCTATTCTTCAGAAATATCAGACTCTTTAACGTCTCCATGCCTTTGAATATTTTATTTCCTTCCCCCATTCTTCACCTGGTTAACACTTATTCATCCCTTGAGAACCAATCAAACACCACATCCATTAAGCCTTTTCTGACTTTAGAAGGCAATTAGTTCTTGTAATAATCTTATATTTGCCCAGTAATTTCTATGTATAGTCACTGTAATAACTGATTAATGTTATCGTCAAAGATCTTCATGGTAGACACTATGTTTATCCTCTTTGTCACAGGTGAGGAACTTCAGTGTGGTGTGGTTAATTAACTTTTCCACAGATCATACATAACTAAGCAACAAAGCCAGAATGAGACTGAGGCCTGTCAACCTTCTAAGCTTATTGCTTAATTACACATTCCTCTCATGTCCTGTCTTCTGTAGTCCCACCATGCTTTGCTAGTATGTCTGAAATAGATATTATAATCTGTTTATCTGTATGTACACTGCAGTAAATATGTTATAGTAACACTATCCACCCTATAATTAAGCCCAGAAACTATAAGTGATCTCATTCTGGCCCCTCCCCACACTTTCACTCAAACATCACACCATGTGAGTCCTAATGTTTATCCATTGTCTCTTCCCTCTCCCTCTCTATATTCACGCCTTAGTCAGATCTGTACCTTAAACAACAACCAGCTCATGGCTACTCTCTCATTGCTACAGTCTAGACCCTGAAAACCCATTCAACACACCAGTGAACAACTATAACACTATTGGAAATACTTCATTGTCTTTAAGATAGAATTGATGCTCTTGAACATGTCATGCCTTCAAAATGTAATTCCAGCCCGATGACATAGTAAGCGCTCAAAAATATTTACAGAAAGACTAACAGTCTTCTTTCTTCCCTATGATGCCCTTAGTAAATATGATGCCTTCCTATGTGCCTGGAACAGTGTGAAGATTTAACAAATATCCGGAAAGCCATCTACTGTTTGATTACCCAGAGCTGCAAAGTGCCTTCACTAGTTTAAAAAAAAAAAAAATCAGTGAAATCAAGCAAGGTAAAAGTTGTTCTAATACTTTTCTCACCCCCAAAGTGGCACATCCATATAGAAAACCCCATAGGATTGACTGATATAAAATGAACCCACACAGGGAGTTGATTCTTTGTGTTTTCTTGAAGGTAAAATGGGTTTTTAATGAACAAATCTCCAGTTCTATCTAAAATACTATTTCCTTAAAAGCACAGTACTTTTCTCCATCATCCTATTTCAACTGATATTCCATATACTAAGAATCTGGAAGCCAGGAAATATAGAATACACAGGGCTGAGGAATGAGGACAGAAGTGAACGAGCCACTCCTACCCTAACCAGTAATCTATTTCCCAGATGGCTTATATGACTTTCCCATTGGAGGTCCTGTGACAATAAGTATGCTCGATAGTCTCTTGAGTTTGACCTCTGTACAGAGCAGTTAGGGTACCATCATCTCAACATAGACTCCTGCTGGCCTATGGTTTTTAGGCTAAAAACACACTGCCAAAGTTTTAACTCCTTTTAGTAATTGGAAATATCTTACCCCTCACTCCTTCCCTGAATGTCACCTCATCCCTGAGGCTCATGCCACAAGCACAGACATGGAATACATGAAGGGTAAGACAGATTTCAGCCAGGTGGAAATTTTGTCTGAGTTGCTCGCTGCACATCATCACTTGTAGATCAAATAATATATGTTTTGTGAGTAATGAATGCAGGGAGACCTTTCTTGTAAAGCAAACACAAATGCCAGTCTGCATTTAGGTAGATCATCTCACAGGTGAGAACCCAGACAACAGCAAATAGTAAATAATCAACCACAGTGCCAGACATAACCATTCATTCCCATTCACTGCACTCTCCCTCATCAGCATGAAAACTGAGCAAAGTAACCATGATTTATATACAAAAACTTTCGTTTCAGGGAAAAATATTTAGGAGATTTGGGGAAAAGAACTATGTATAAGAGTGGAAGAGATGATCTTATTCCTTGTGGGCATTGTCATCCTTAAAATATATTCCTTCCCCCACGGGATGGCAAGCTCTCCACATTCCTATCCCAGCACCAACAACAACTCAGAGCACTCAGCCCAGATAACTCAATAAACGTTAGTTTGGTGGAAATGAAGTGTAAAGCAGGATGTGATTAGGTCAAATGTGTCAAACCTACTGAAACTGCCTCGCATAAAAATAGGTCTCCTGTGCTACATTTTATTTAGAGAACAAATGACAGCAGAAAATTGAACTAATTTTCTGAATGGAAAGATAAAGTAGGGTAACTGCTGAAAAGCAGCTGGAAGAAATGCTTAAGAGAGAAGTTCAGCAGTGCCGCCCAGACACTGATGGCTGAGAGATAAAAATAATAGGCAGAGACACGCGAGGTGGGCCTGCTGACTGAGTCTAGGGGTGGAGATGGCTCATGAAATGAGAAAGGTGTATAAATAACCAGAGTTCCCACTAACAACAATAGAAGTCATGTGTGCTCAGGACTAAGGGGAACCAGGTTACTTGTTATGCTGGTAATGGCTCTAGTTTGTAGTTTGGGAGTGATACCGATGGTATGTTTAACCACATCCATGATCTTACTCCAAGACTCAGGGTTGTGTGTCTGTGTGTGTGTGTGTATTTTTTTTTAAGAGCCTGGGTTTCACTCTGTTGCCCAGCCAGATTACTGTAGCCTCAAACTCCTGGGCTCAAGCAATCCTTATACCTCTTGAGAAGCTGGGACTATAGGTATATACCAGCATGCTTAACTTATACTTTTTTTCTTAAAGGTTTACAGATTTTTAACTTGTCAAAAGTCAATTAAATCTCCCACATACACCTAAGGTGGTGGGTTCGAATCCCTAGCCCGGGCCCACCAAACAACAATGATGGCTGCAACTAAAAAATGGCCGGGCATTGTGGCGGGTGCCTGTGGTCCCAGCTACTTGGGAGGCGGAGACAGGAGACTCGCTTGAGCCCAGGAGTTGGAGGTTGCTATGAGCTGTGATGCCATGGCACTCTACCCAGGGGGATAGCTTGAG